>JAWQRP010005790.1:0-10344 GCA_033557875.1 Quadriops clusia
TACAGTCATATCCAGGAATCTGCCTCATATCATAGCAACCACATAAAACTTAAACACAACAATAAACTAAACAGTCTTAGAAAAATTAAAAATACAAACCCCAACACTTCATTATGTATTTGGGCCTCTGTGCGCCGTTGGACATTAGGATACGGGAAGTAGCACAGAATCTTCGTTTCTAAAAGCGGCAAATTCGAAACTAGACATGCTAGACTTGGGCCAGTTGCATAAAAGCAAGTTAATAGGTAACCCTGGTTAAAAGTAAATAACCCGTTTAAAATTTGATACATAGTCGCGGGTTATTTACTTAAAACCATGGTTACCTATTAACTCGTTTTTATGCAACTGGCCCTAACTTGATGATATTATTAAGTTTGGTATAATTAATTTTTAAGAACATCTTAAGGAGTGTATTTGTGGTGTCTGTTTTGTTTCCATTACCAACCCTCCATTACTAAAGCAAATTCGAAACTGAAAGTTCAGCGCTGTTCCAAAAGACCCACGTGGCATAAATTAGCAATTAGACTCCTTCAATTTCATAAGCCTCACTTGCTCATAACGTTCACTTCGCGGCAGGGGAGCATTCGTAACAAGCTGACAAGCAGGATTTAAGTCTGGTTCGAAGTTTTGACCTTTACTAAGAGTAACAAGTCTTATTTACTCCCTCACCTCGGGATGTGTAAACGAGATTACGACTTGTAATCTGTCCTTTATCGCCGGTATAAGTAATCCGGTTAAGGAGGAGGATGGAATTGGCATGAATGGGGTGGCTCCAGAGGGCTGTGTCTCCTGTGAATGAGCCGAGGTGACATGTCTTGAGATAATGTTTCGCAGAGTGCTGCGAGATGTGAATTTGGCACCTCTCCAGCACGGCATAGGTACACCCCCTGTCGCTCTTCCTTGTTTCTAAGCCGAATTATCAGTCTGTCCCATCTACCCATTTAGATCGCGAGGTGGCGGCGGCAGGACGAGAAACTTTCCAATACTTCCTCTTTCCGTTCCGCCTTGAGATGTTCTAGATATCAGAGTAACAGTTACGTCAAGTTGTATTTTAGTGGTTTGTCTGTTTGTTGGTGTTCGAGCATTGAGCACGACAGGTGTTTCGTTGAATAATAGAGGAACGTGGCGAGTAAAAATTTAATTTAGCTCCCGTACGAGAATTAAAAGTTTGATAGGGAAACTTGTTTGTATTTTTATGTATAAACCCGGGATGATTACAAAATTGTAAACTCGTCGAACTGCAACACGGATTCAAAGGCCACCAACAAATAATTTCCATATTTTCACTACTGTGCCAAATCCGCTTGTAATTCGGGAAAAATAGAACGACCGTATAAACAGTACGCAAACGGATTTACTTCACACACCGCCGCCGCCGCCGCCTAAACCCGTTCCATAAATACCGATCTCCTAACAAATTGGATTTTCCCGTGAAAAGTTTTGTTAAAACAAACTACCTCCGGTTGACGCAGTCCGATTAAATCAACATTTGGCCAATGTCGGTCCTCGAATTGCGGAAAGTAGTGTGAGTTGCCAAATAGCCCTCCTGGGACTCCTAATTGAGTTTTATAAGTCCCACAGATTGCTAGGACAGTGGCTGCAGTATGTCCTGCCCCACATTAAGTAATATAATATAGTGTAAGGATTATTCACTAAGTCCCCCACCTCTGAGGGACGTAGGCAAGCAGCTTGCTCTTCCGCTAGCGCACACCGTCGAGTAGGCCTTGAGACCATTGCCAGCGCTGCCGCCGAGATGCCGTCGCCGCCGCGATGTCGAAGCCGCCGTGACGCCAAAGCCGCCACGACGCCGACGCCACCACCGCCACGATGGGCGCCGCGACGCCGCCGCCGCGCGGGTGATTTATTGCCCACCGCCGCTCCTTTAGCTCCCAACACTTATTCATCATCATGCTGTTTGTCTTGCCGTTGTATTCGAACTTTTCTTTTTGTTTACACTACAATCGTTGTGCTCGAACGGGTAGCCCACTAAGATCGCCGGCCGGAAGATTAATTATAGGGAATTTTTTCCGCTGTAATTAAACGAAAATTTACTTATTTCTGGGATCATGCCGGGCCTTTATTAAATTTTAACGATGCTTTAATGAGGTTTTGACAATCTTACTTTCGCTTTCCGTTGGCCGGGGTAATGGCTTCTGCGGGCGATATTTTTAGGTCCCACTTTTGAATTAAAAAAGATCGAGAGTAATCGTCCTCCTGCCGTTCCTTTCGGTTTTCTGATTAATGCGATAATTTCACCTTTGCAACATTAATTTGAATAATTTTCTTTTTCGACCCGCTTGGTATGGCGTGGAGGTCTTCACGTGGATTTCCTAATAGAAATCTAATATAAATTTATCATTGTTTCCATTCATTTATATAACTACTCTATGTACACAGTTACTTTATTTACTGTTATAAAGTATGAAGAAAGAAAACATACCACATTAATGTATGAAGTATCTACCTATACGTACCGTGTTAATAAAAGGAATTCATCAAATGTGCAATTTATTCTATGTGATTTACCATAAGGAGCTAGCTGCCTATAAATGACGTCACGGACGCATAGCGGGTCGAATGGGCATTTTAGCCGGAAAATATAGTTGCGGTAATCTTAAAACCAATGAAAAGTACAATGTTTACTGACTAGAATCAGCAAATAAAAACTTTAGAACTTTCGAGTAAGAAGAAAAAACAATGTAAACATTGCCCTTCTGATATCCAATCATACTCATACCGTCATCCTAATAAAACGAAGTTAAATGGCAGTAAACTTTTTAATACTTGTCAATTGACTATGGTAGGCACTAACTAATGTTACTTGATGTATATTTAACAGCTTTTGGGATGCTTTTTGTAAACACAGGAGTAACGATGACGTTTTAAATGCAGTCTTACTAAAAAGTAGATATAAGTAGAAAGTTAGTAAGGACATTTGTGGTGTTTCCCAAGGGCTCCTGTTTAGATTGCAGTTAAACTCTTTTAATTAGATTCGAAAACTCGCTTTGCGTTTCAAAATGATTTATAAAAATGTTATTATTGTTCCATTGGGAGGAGACACAATTTGTGTATTGATCTTCGGAGATCTTCATTCTTCGCTTGTAGGGTCACTACTCTCACTAAATGATCAGGTCCGGGATGTATTTCTTTCACTCGGTCCATAAGCCATTAATATGATCTTCTTTGATTATAACTAGTTGGCCAATTTGAAGCTGATATTTAATAGATTTCCATTTGTTTCTTTGCTGCAATGTGTGTAGATATTCTTTATGCCATCGATTCCAGAAATCAGATTGAAGTTTTTCTAGCAACTCATATCTTGTTAGTTTTCCCACAGGAGCGTCCACTATATTTGATTCCGGTATATTCATACGTGGACGTCCAATTAAGAAGTGAGAAGATGTTAAAAATTGAAATTCAGAAGGATCAGAAGATAAAGGAACAATAGGTCTAGAATTGATAATAGCTCCTATTTGATATACAATCGTAACAAACTCCTCGTATGTTAATGGTGTATTGGTTAAAACTCGATTTAAATGTGTTTTAACATTTTTTATGCCAGCTTCCCAGAGCCCACCGAATGAAGGTGTACGTGGAGGAATAAATCGTCAGTTGATTCCTTCTCTTGACAAACTAGTGTAAATTTAATTGTTATTCGCTTGTAAGCTTGCGTATATTTTTGTAGCTCCCTTTGAGCACCTCGAAAATTTGTTGCATTATCACTTATTATGTTTAAAGGTTTTCCCCGTGTCGATATAAATCTTTTGAATGATAATAAAAATGCTTGTGTTGTAAAATCTGTTACTAACTCAAGATGTATACATTTAGTTGAAAAATATATCAATAAACAAATATAAGCCATTTTCAATTTAAGACCACGCCCGATATTAGATTTAATAAAATATAGACCAGCTTAATCTACACCGGTTGTGTGAAAAGGATACATAGCTATAGTTCTTTCTGATGGTAAGTTTCCCATTAATTGATTGAGAGCTTTTAAGTTTAACTTTCGACAAATATGACAGCATTTAACTATCCGTTTTGCAATATTTCTTCCATGTATAGACCAATATCTTTCTTGTATTGAACATAAAAGTGCTTTAGGTCCTGCATGACATAACATTATATGTTCTGACTTAAATATCATTTCCGTTAAGTTACTTTGCTTTGGTAATAATAAAGGATGCATTTTATCGTACAAAAGTTGAGAATTAGATAGTCTACCTCTTACTCTGATTACTCTTTGATTATCAAGAAATGGGCATAGACTTAAAAGTAAACTTTTATTGTCTAAGGATTTTCCGTTCAATAATTGAGTATATTCAGATGTAAAATATATTATTTGCTCTTCTTTTATCAGTAAAATTAAGGCCTCCTTTAATTCATTAGGTTCTAAAATTTGTATTTTATTTTCACGATTCTCTTTGAGTCTGCAATTTTTTATAATTCTCAAACAATAAGCTGTAATTCTTAGTAGTTTGTTTAAAGAAGAACATCTATTAATCGGCAAAACGCTCTCTGCTTGTTTAATATATAATACTTGTGTGATTTCTTCTTGAGGTAAGTGAGATATCTTAATATTTTCATGATGATTCTTCTGCCAACATACCTCTACTTAAAAGATCAGCAGCATTATCTTTAAATTAATTATGATGCCAATATTTCATTTGTGTTAGTAATTGAATCTCTGTAATCCTGTTTGATACATAAGTTTTCCATCGATAAGGATCAGAGTTTATCCAATGTAAAGTTATCATTGAATCTGTCCCATAAAATTCTCGATCTATCCTTATCTTTAGAATTTTCTTGAATTTATGTACTAAATTAGCTTGTATTACTGCTGAACATAATTCTAACCTGGGAATAGTAATTTTATTTAACGGAGCAATTCTAGATTTTGCGGCTATCAATGCAATATGCAGATTATCAACAGAGGTAGATCTTAAATAAACACATGTTCCATAAGCCTTCTGCGAAGCATCGCAAAAAGCATGTAATTCGCCAAAATTTGAATTTTTACATAAAGTTTTTATCGGTATAATTAGTTTGTTTAATACTTCTAGATCTTTCCTAAATCCAAACAACTGAGTATTCATTGATTAAGGAAGAGATTCATCCCAACCTAATTTCTCTTTCCACAACTTTTGTAGAATTAACTTCGGTACAATCATTACTGGGGCAAAAAGTCCTAGAGGATCAAATAATTTTGCTGTTTCCGATAAGATTGTTCTCTTTGTAAATTCGACGTCCTGTTGAAATGCTTCTATCGAATAACTAAAATTGTCTGTATCAGGATTCCAATAAATTCCTAAACTTTTATTTTCACTTAGATTCAGCTTAACAAGTTCTGAATTTTCTCTTATAATTGATACATTGCTATTTATCTTACATAGATTGAAACCGTATGAAGCAAGTAAAGACATCAAGTTTGATTTAAAGGTAATTAATTTCTCTAAAATATTACAACCTGACATCAGATCATCCATTTAGAAGTCTGTTTTTAAAGCCTCGGATTCTTTAGGAAAACTAGTCTTGTTTTCTTGATCGATTTGTCTTAAAGTTTTCATAGCTAAATATGGAGATGAAACCATACCATAGGTAACAGTGTTCAACTTATAATTCGTAAAATCATCTTCTGGGTAGTTTCTCCATTAAATCTTCTGACACCTTCTATTATCTGGATACAACCAAATAGCACGGAACATTTTTTCTATATCTCCAACTAATACATATTCATATGTTCTAAATCTAGAAATTATTGCAAATAATTCATTTTGTAAATTCGGCCCACAATGTTGAATATCATTAATAGAATAGTTACTGGTTGTTTTGCTAGAACCATCGAAAACAACTCGTAGTTTTGTGGTACTGCAGCTTTCATTCATTTATTGTTTTTCGCAAATTTTCTCTCTAAAGCAATGGATCGTTGCACAGCTGTTTGATCAGAATCTCCTAATATACGGGGGTTTTGTTTAAATGGCATCCTTACACAAAAACTACCATTTTCGTCTCTTGTTATAGTTTGTTGAAAGTAATTTTCGCAATATTGTTCATCTGCTGTTAAAGTAGTTTCTTTTGTTACATTAAACTCATCTTGATTCCAAAACCTTTCTACCTAATCATGTAGTTCATTAATTGTTACACACGAGAGTGTAGTTTTTTGATTTATAAAGTGTTTATTCGTGACTTGACCAGATAAAATCCAACCAAATCTCGTTTTTTGATAAATCATGTTATCATGTTTAAATTGTCCTATACAAATTAATAAATAAAATTCACTGGCTCCTATTAAAATATCTATATTATTAGAAATGTGAAAGGTGGGTTCAGCTAGTTTTAAATTTACAGGTATATCGATTACATTCCGGCCGAAAGAGATATTTGGAATAGTAAGAGATATTTCTGGAGTCACTAAACAATTCAAAGTAATAGAATAATCGTTAATTTTAGATTTTAATAATTGTTATACTTGTGAGTTAATGTTGATCGATGATTGACCAATTCTAACAACCCTCGTTTTAATTGGTATTTTGTATAATTCCAATTGATTACATAAATTTTCCGTTATAAAATGAGATTGAGATGCGCTATCTAACAAAACTCTGTCATCTCTTACTTTACCATTTGAATCGAACGCGTTTACTATTGCTGTAGCTAATAATGTTTGTTTCGTTACTTGATTAATAGACATAGGTAACCGAAAAACAATTAATTGTATCAATATTTTTAATTGCTGTATTTAAATTTTCGGTGAGATTTTTCATATTAATGTGTAATAAAGAATGATGTTTTCTTTGTCAATTCTTGCAGACTGATTTAGACTTGCAATCTTTAACAAGATGATTTTTTCTTAAGCAGATTATGCAAAGTATTAACTCATGTACCTTTCTGTTTCTCATATTTATGTCTGACTTCTTGAAATCATCGCAATTATAAATAAAATGTTCATTTGTTTTGCAATAATTACAAACATTACCTTGAATGGCTGCAAAAGTCTTTGTTATAATCTTACTTTCTTGCTAATTTATGCTCCCATTCTCGAACCGTATTGGAATCTAATTTATTAATTATTATATTAACGAGGGGTGTATCCCAGTGTTCCACTGGAATTTTCAGAGATCTGAAAGAATTAATTTCACTTTTAATGGTATTTAAGAATTCTCTTAAATTGTTGCAATCTCTAGAAATATAACTGTGATTAAGGATATTTTGAACGTGTGTGTTTATGATTCTTCGTTTATTTTCGTAACGTTTTTGTAAAATGTCTCGCGCGATGTTACAATTTATATCTGTTGTTTCTATGGTTGAAATGAGTGTAAAAGGGTCTCCCTTTAAACATGATTTAAGATAATTTAATTTATCTACGTTAGATAAATTCTCATTATTATGTATTATTGATTGAAAATAGTCTTGAAAGCCATGCCATTTATAAAAATCACCGTTAAATGTTTGTAAAGTAATTTTAGGCAAGCGTATGTCGCGTCGTACCCGTGTACCATTATTCGATGAGCTCGGTTGTTTAGAAACAATATCACATTCATCGCCGATTAAATTATTTCTTACGTTGCATAGTGATCTAGGCTTTGCAACGCACCTGAAAAATGACTTCTCGAAATTTTCTCTTTCTGAAATTTCTATGATATTTTGATCTTCATCTTCACTGACTATAATTTCAATTTGATTTTGTATCTTATTAAACACATCGTAAATCGGTTCTAATTTCTCTAATCGCACTGAAAATATTGTTTATCTGTTCGTCTGTCAAATTATCAATCAAGCTGTCAAAAAACCCTTGGTTTCGGGTGACTTGCGCTTTTATTCTACCGCGATTGACTCGTAAATTTGCTAAATCGGCCATAGATAGCAATTATCAAAACTAGTATAAAGAGATATGAAAGAAAGAATGATAGATAGAAAGAAAGATCACTTAGAAAGTTCACCTTCTCGACTATAACGTTCACTAATGCTTTTGTGTCGTGCGTTCGCAGCTGAATGTTGATTGTTCGAGGTCTTCTTACTTGAAGACTTGATGATGCCCACTTATGATTATACTTGAAGAATCAGCTCCTGATTATCCGTTGCTCGAAGGACCAATGTTTAAATTGCAGTTAAACTCTTTTAATTAGATTCGAAAACTCTTTTATTACTTCTAATAATCTCACTTTGACATTACATTTTTTATTCTCTCTATTTTTTATTTACTTTTTCATAGATCACTTTTAAATTCTAACAATTATCATTTCGAAAATCTTTTTGTTCTAAATGTTAATTGATATTAAATAATATTTTATCTAAATTGCGACTTTGACAAGTGTCAGTTAGTACGCATTTTCTTTTGAAAAAACCCTCATTTATTGTTATTAATTATTATATTAAAGTTACAAAATCTCGCACAGAGGATTTAATAAGTTCGTTTCTTCGTTTCCTGTCAGTCCCTTTTACTCTTGGTGAGTTTTTTTTCAATCAATTTATCTCTGTGTGTTTTGCTATAATTGACGGTAGTGTCAGTAGAACTCAGTCCACATGGATGTCAGTGACGATACATCTGGCGAATTAAAATGTCTTAAAAGACAATGTAGTAGTCCTCCCGATTTTATTCGAAGTGCTAAGATTCCTTCCAACACTGACAAAACTGTGGTTAATTCTTTAAATCATCAACTTAACCTGAATCAGGTTCATCACTTAGTGAACACTCAAACATCACAAGAATATCCATACCCAAGTCAACATGCTGGTACACAAAACAGTCATCAATATAGACACTCACAATTTATAAGAACAATCTCATTAAGCAACGAAGAAATGGAATTCATAAACAATGAAAATCCCTGGCAAATTGTAAAAACTGTTAATAGAAAACAGAAACTACACATCGACAAAAAAAACAAGTGAAAACATAACATCTAATAACAAATATAGCTGTCTATCTGGTATCGATGTAGATACCACAACGAATACTGATCTCACAAAAAGTTTTTTATTAGTAAGCAAGGCATTATTCGTGGTGTAGAACTGAGTTTAAGTGATACAGAGACTCTTAAAGAAATTAAATCCTCATCAAAGGTATTGTTAGTCAAAAGTTTTAAAAAAGAGTTGATATTAATGGATCTAAATTCTGTTCCCGAATTCCTGTAGACCATTATATTGCTCCAATTATTCAGTGCAATTTTTGCTTAAAATATAATCATATATCTAAAAATTGCAGATCCAAACCTCTTTGCGGAAAATGTGGGGAAAATCATACTAGTTCTGATTTTACTAATCCCGTTCCTTCCATTGCATTATGTCGGTGATATAGCCATTATGTCTTAACTGCAAAAGAGAACATGATTCTTGATCTAAAAATTGCCCTATATATATGAAGCTTCAGGAATCAAAAAAAGTAGCTTTCACGAATACCTTTTACTCCGATTTGATAAGCAACCCTTTCTCTCCCTTCAAAAATTTTGAAAATCCTCCTCTTCCCGAATCGTCTTCCTCAAAATCTATTATCAAAAATATTAATGCAATTCGTAAACCTCGTGCTAAATATTCTGATACAGCCGTAAAGGAAAATTTAAATTGTTATAATCAATCTCATGTTGGTTACAATTACAAAAATCCTATGTTTCCTTGATTCAAAGACCCCTAGGAAGCTTGCCAAGAAATACAATTCCTCCTGCTTATCATAATAAATCCTCTCTAAACTCTATTTCTGAATCAACTCACAATATTAAGGAACTGATTTTAAATTTAACCATTTCCTTGTTGGATAATGGCAGCTCTATGGACACTGGCTACATAAGTGAAGCTCTTGATAATATTTTACAAAATAGAAATTGGTCTTAGAAACATTAAGATCATGCAATGGAATGCTAGCTCTCTTCGATCAAACTGGCAATCATTTGAACGCTTTGTTAGTGTAGAGAACTGTGATGTTTGTTTAATTTCTGAAACATGATTTTCTGTTGATAAACTAGTTCGACTTAGTGATTACAATGTCGTGAGATCTGATCGACCTAACGGTAGAGGAGGTTCTGCTATTTTTATTAAAAATCATCTCTGGTAACCTTATACTGGGAGGTGATTTAAATGCCAAGAATCGTGCTTGGAGATGTGAATATAATGACAGGTTCGGTGATAGTATTTTAGAATGCATTGATAGATATAATCTTGTTATCATGAATGATGGTTCCTCTACTTTGTTATCTCGACCTTCTTACCGTCAGTCTGCTCCTTATATGAGCCGTTCATTTTGAAAGTGACTTAAGTCCATTTATCTTTAATTTGAAATACTTAAGGTTTTGCGTTTTTACAAAATTAAAAATATACGTAAGATATATATGGTTGACTTGCAATGTTAAA
>JAWQRP010005791.1:0-10343 GCA_033557875.1 Quadriops clusia
GCTGGGACTAGAGAACAGTTCGGCAGGGGATGTCATAAATCTTTCTGCACAGATAGAAAACCGCTTGGGGAGGGGTAGTAGAAAGATTTATGACATCCCTAGCCGAACTGTTCTCTAGTCCCAGCCATTTACGAACGACCACCTTAAAACCTATAGAATTGTGTCTCCACCCCCTGGCCAGTTGTGAATAGATCAATCTGTACATAATCGTAAGTTAAAAGAAAATTACTTACAATCTTTGTTCAAGCTATAACTTCCTTATAGATGACATTCAAGAAGGAAAAAAGACTACAATCTGCCTGCCATATTAGTGTGTTCAAACTTACTTAATTAATCTTATTACTTTTTTAAAATGAACACACTTAAAAATTGCTTTTAAAATCTCAATAAAACCCACTATAATAACAATTTCGAAAACAGACATGTATGTATCAGTAGTTTCTGCGATCAACAATGAAGCAAATATAAATTTGCTTGACAGTAACAAAAAATGTCTCATTATATAAATAAACAATAAGTGAATGAAAATTTACTATTACAACATAATAATTACTAAGAACTGAAAACTACATACTTCTAAAAGTAGAACGTAATATACAATACTATTAAAATAAATGAATTGACGAAACAACAAATAATTAAAACTCTCTGAACTAATACCTAAATAAAACAGTAGTCCTATTATTTTTTCTTTCTAATAGGAAGAATTTTTTTCGACTTATCAATTGTGCAACCCTCAAAAAATTTACTCATGCTCTGGCCATCGGAATCAACTCCGCCGTCCATAGGAACCTGTCTGAAAGACCGGGTTTTCCTTGGTGAAAAATCAATAGGTTTCGAATCTTCACATTGCTCGGAAGCTATGTCAATGAAACTTTTACCTAATTTAAATTTTTTTAGAGGGAGTTTGCAATCCATCCCGTCATCTTTATTTTCATCATAAATCTCCGACGTCAGCATATTTTCTGTTAACATGTAACCGTCCTTCGAAGTAAGTTTCCTTATATTCGTCTGCTCACATTGTTTCAACTTATCTGATTCGTCCTTCTCCGCAATTCCACAAGCCTCCGAAAGAGGATCACAATTAGATATGTACACTGCACTTGAGTCTTCCTCAAAAACTTCAAATTGTCTTGTCGAGAAAGCAGGTTCCTTCGAACTTAACGAATTAAGTTTCTTTTCCATATCCGTATGCTTTATAAACACTTCAGTCGGGAAACCTTCCGGATTATTGCATTCCTGTATCATGCCTTCATAATCGTCATTCGCAATGGAAGTTATTTTATCAGGAATAGAATTGCTCATAGGAATGTAAATATTCCCTTCTGTTTGTTCATTCACAGTTTTCTTCATAAGAGCCTCGCTGTCTGCGTTCACAATAAAGCTATTCACGGAAGTATTCAAAACTTCGTTGTTTTGCAAGGGTGCTTGATCAATTAATGGAATTTTATCTGATACCCTTACTTCTTGCAATTCTCCAGCATGTCCGTTTTCATCAACTAACTGGTATTGTAAAGACCCTCTCGTAATGTTTGCAAGAACTTCCTCTGTGACACTGACAAAATTACCCTCACTAGTTTTAAACATAATTTCCACATTATTAGGCAAATTATCTGTACCTAAAATATGCTTTAACTTTTCCGTTGTTGGATCCATTATTTCTTGATCGTTGTTGGTTATTCCGTAGTGGCCAACGGAGTTTTTTGGATTTATCATTTGATTTGATGTCGAAAGGACGGAAGGATTCAATTCAGAATAATTCACAACTTGCAAAGGAACATTTGATAAATGTCCCAAGTTGTCGATGTATGCATCATCTGAATGTGGTATAAAATTTTCCACTGTAGTTTCAGTACAAGACTCTTCTATCACAAAAGAACTAACTTGGGAAGTATTTGCTAATTCTTTTTGGAGAGCTTCTAATGCCAATCGACTAGCAGCCGCTTCTTTTGCGCATGCTTTTTCAGCTTCAGTTCGCATGTACTTCCTCTTAAGCCTTCTGTGATAAGATGGGTCATTTTGGAGAATATTGCGCTCAATTCCATTGGTAACGTTTGGATTGTTAAAAGGCAGGTAGGTGTTGGAATATTTTGGTTTCTTGCTTAGGAAAGTTGGAGGTGGAATCGGGGACACATCGTCTAAAAGATTTGCTTAATTTTAAAAAGGATTTAGATATACCGGATGCTTTGGAAGATTTAAAAGATTAAGAACGAGGTGAGTATGTATAGCAAAAGTATTTCAATTGTTGATATTTGTACGTTACATTATTTCTTAATGATACTCAACGGAGATCGTTACCTGAGTTAAATTGACTATTATCCTGAGCCATAGACTGGATGCCTCTCATTTGGAAAAATTTTGCAGCAGTAATAAAATATTTAAGATTATCTTCCAGAATATTGGTTTCCCCACAATACATAAACTCGATAAGAGCTTTGACTACAGCAAAATCAAGGCCATTGATTACTATTTGTTCAGTATCTGCATTTTTCTCAAGCTGGTCCTAAAAAGGAATAAGAATGTGATTTAGTAAAAGATTTATTTCATATTTGACTAGGTTGGTTCCAATTTATGTAATTCTTCAATGGAATCCTTATTTTTGCCTCATGATACTACAAAGGAGTTTTAAGTTTTTTTACATTTCTATGTCATAAATTTAATAATTTTAAACAATCTACCTCTAATTTTTAATTTGTAATAGAATGTTTCTTATTTATAATTGTCTAATGTGTATTTTGTGAAAAACACTACTTAGGCTCTGATGAGGTCAGTTTGATGAAACCAGTTGGTCTACGCAAGAAAATTAAAAATTTTTCTCAGGAATGTTTTTATTGTCATTTAATTATCTTATATCTAATAAGTAATTTTAAGAATTGCGAGTTAATTCCTGCTTTCCATTGGTAAATAATGCCAGCTCCATCACCTCGCATGTATAATTTATTTTTAACTTATGTTTGTAGACAAAGTTCATTCTAGATTTGTCATCAAAATAATGAATAATGAAAGGAGATGCATGAATATTCACCTATATTGATTCACCTATATTGAACTTTTGCTTCTGCAGCTGAGTCACGAGTAAATAAGGATCAAAACAACCAAACTAAATTGGATATTCTTAAAAAGTATGCTTTTTTTGGTGCGCTTAGTGATGTTTGGGAATTGAACTAAAAGTTAATATAAATTATGTGTAGTGCAAGTCTGAAGTGAATCTCATGTACAAAGGAAATTGATTCATACAGTAGGGTAACATGAAAATAGGAATTAAAATCAATGTACATGAAGGTGTTGAATTTTGGGAAGAAAGACTTGTTCATATACTGTAACAATTTTAAATTAAATAAAGTTACAAAATTACAGAAGAGATAAGAGAAAATTTTTATTTCTCGAATTAAAGTTTAAAGAAATTCAAAAAGATATCTAATTAATTCTATCAAGGTCAATTGCAAAATTGAATTCAGTAGGTTGATATAATTCCTTTCTATAATTATACCAGGTGTCAAATAAATCCTGGGACGGCTGAATATTTCCTCAAGTAGGGTATTTTTGAAAAAAAGTAAAGGCCATTTCTGAAGTAACTTTCAATAAGGAATTCAACGAAGGCCTTCAATTTGATCTTGAGCTTGACCTTCAAGGTTATTTCAAGGTTTACTTTGTTTTCTTAAGTAGATACCGTCTTTTTTGACAGGGGCAATCGAAAGAGCGGGAAATTTTACGCTCAAATATGTACTGAAGTCATACGTAATGTTTGACCTTGAGGGTCACTGATTTGGAAAATTAACAATCCATCCTCCATTTTTATGGTTAAATATGGGTTCTAAAGTCCATAAACTAACAAGATTTTTTACATATTGTCTGTGTTTTCCAAGTGAATTTTATCCGACACCACTCGTTTTGGTCGTTACAAAAAAAATTAAAAGCTGCTATTCCAAAACATATTCGGAGACCTTGCTCAAGTTTAAATGAGTAACCCTCAAGGTACTACATATGACTTCAGTACATATCTGATCATAAAATTTGCCGCTCTTTCGATTGTCGGTGTCAAAAATGGGGGTTTCTATTTAAAAAAATTAAGTTAACCTTGAAATGACCTTGAAGGGCAAGCTCAAGGTCAACTAGAAGGACTTCGTTAAATTCCTTCTTGAAAGTTACTTCAGAAGTAACCTTCATCTTTTTCAAAAATACCTTACTTGAGGAAATATTCAGCCATCCCGGGACTTATTTGACAAGATGTATATAAATTCATACATAAACAGAACTGCATGAAAACTCCCAAAAATTGAATGTAGTTTGGCTCCTTAACTTTAGAGTAGATTGAAAACCAAAACCAACCCAAAATAATTGATTTGTTGTAGTTATGAAAATTTTATCACGTATGACAAAAACTTTTATAGCCATAATAATGTGCATAACATCGCAGTAAGTCAAGAAAATAACATTTGTTCTTAGTTTTTGATTAATAAAGACATTTTTTTGATAGAAATTGTGCAATTATAATTGTTTTATTGGATTAGGAAAGGTATCTCATACAGCTTCTGAAGTAATTTTCAGCAAATCAACTTTCCAAGATTCTTCTTCTATAAATGGATCTTGAAGATCAGGATTCGTCATATCCTTAAAACCTTTGCCTCTAATTGATTTAGCATGTTCTCGCGTTGAGGAAAAATTCCCTCGTTCTTTGAAATCGTACATGGTGTAAGTATTCATTTCAAAGATATTTCAGCATTAAAATTCCTATTTCTCGGCCGTATATTAAGAAGATGCCAATTTACAGGTAGTGGAGAGCTGAGGAATTACTTCACAAAGGGTGATAGACTGCCGTTATATATTGCCTCTTCTCGACGACTGTAGGTACAAGTGCCACTTATAGAGCTTGATTCTATGAGTTATTTAACTCGAGCCACTCAGGCCCGTTTTATTGCTTCAAGCTCTTATGACCATAATTTAGCGGCCTTGTCTTAAGAATTTAATTTGTTTTTAATTTAGTCACATTTCACTTATTAAGAATTCATTTAATTTTTATGTACTATATACGTTGTAACCAAATTTACTTCTTTAAAAGTTTATAATTGTTTCATTGTCAATGAACTAGTGCATACACTTAGAGTAATGAATGTGAAAAACCTCGATTTTAATTAATTATTAACTAAGTGCAAAATATCATTTATGGAATGTTAAAATACCCAGAGAACCACAAAGGTAAGCGGGAAGAAAAATCGTATCGTGGAAACACTGATTTTACATTCTAAACTGAAACACTTATTTCAGTCTCCTGAAAAGTAGTGATTTTCACATTCGATAGTCCTGCATTGTATGACGATATATTACATGTGTATTCGGGTCCACTGAAAAAAAGACTTCCAGTCTTGAAACAGTTTTTACATAATTTTAAATCAGGGATTCTCTGCATATACACTTAATTTTATGTTAGTTGAGGATCACCAGTAGCGATAGAATGAATCACCCCTATATAATAAAAAGCAAAATAACGCTAGCTTCGTTATTCACACGAGGAATAGACTGCTAACTCTCCTATTGAAATCAAGTATGTTTTTGCGCAGAATGTGTCAAGTAGTCGCGTTTGAACCAAGCACGCAGTAGTGTGTGTAACAGTAAAAACATAAGTAACTGCAACTGTCAAAATCGAGTCATTTGCAAATAGTGCATCAGTAATCCTATTCTTTCATGTTTCGAAGAGATCCTTTAAAGTTCATTTAAGGGTACAACAGTGTGGCATATTTGGTAATTTACTGTTTCAAATGTATTCGCATCGAGTTATCTAGTAATATGTAAAATAAGACTTAATATAAAAAAAAATTAAGTTGTATATAAATTATACAAAAATAATGTTTTATATTTTATGAATAAATCAATTTATTGTCTTGAAATATATTTTTTTACTCCCTTAATATTGATAAATTCTTTCATAGTACCTCGATTTGGTATTGAATTTTCATCTTCTAATGATTTAAGATGGTTTTCAATTTTAACCGATAGTCAAATTTATTTCCAGCATGTACTTAATGTTAATACTCTTAGATCTTTCTACAATAAGAATATCATTTCAAATTGATCTTGATTAAGTTATGTTTAAAAGTTATTGTAATGAACTTTGTAAGTAGAAACTTTTAAACGTAGAAATGATTGGATCAACGAACTAGTGTTTGGTGATAGAATCACTAGACTAAACTCAAATTTTGTGCGTTACCCGGAGCATTATCTAATAGTAATAGCATCTTGAAGTCTAAATTCTTCATTTATAGTTACCGTTAATCTATAATGAATATATACTTAAAAGAGTGATTTGCTTAGATGGATTTGTTGATCTGATAATTATGAATTTAAATAAAGGAATATCACAATCGGATAGATTTAGGTATACGCAATGATATAGAAATTGAATAAAATTAATGCATTGAAAAAAGAGATATCATTCCATTGAATAAAATTAATTACTATCAATTAAAATTTTGATTTTTATAAATATTTTTAAGCTTCAGATTAGGATCTAAAAAGTGAAATAAACCCTGTATGATTGATACAAGATTCCTTTTGAAACACAGATATATTTATAACCCTATAACTTTGATAATTTCTCTGAGCATTAATTGTACATGATAAATTTTGTTTCAATATTATCTAAAAAAATTAATGACAGTTTTAGCATGACAAATCATGTTCTATTGAAAAGATCTTAAGAAGTAGATTTCAGAAAAAAAATATAAATGATGGATCACCATTTAACCCTACGGTAGTCGCGTGATTTTTTATAACATCAGTAGTCACATCGGTCTCAAAGACCAAAACTTGATTCATACGACCAGCTGAATGCCATTATAGCTACAAATCGAATCTATTTTAAATTTACTTTCGAGGAACTTAAGAGGGCTGACTAGTAAACAAACCGCACTTTTCAGATATCTCAAAAATTACTAGACGGAATATGATGAGGTTTTCACAGATGCTTTAAAACATGATTTGAAAAGTAACTACAACGTCCTTTTGGTAAAATATATAATTTTTTTTTCATTCTTATCGATTATCGTACAAAATCTCGCTGTGATGACACATGTTACAACATAAAGAGCATTTTATCTTTATGAAATTTTGAAAAATATTACCAAATTTTTAAGAAATCTGAAAAGTTCGAAACGGATTCAAAATTCCCGCAACGGGATAGATAGACGTCGTCGTTGACGTTAGAGAAGGACACAGGTCAATGTTTACAAATAAGTTTGTTTACTGGTCAACCACCTTAATATATTGTAATACCTTTGCTAAAAATGTACTATCCGCCTGCGGCCTTGGCATCTTAAAGCGATACGGTAGTCGCATCATTTTTTGTAACATCAGTAGTCACATCGGTCTCACAGACCAAAACTTGATTTATACGACCAACCGAATGCCATATAGCTACATATCGAGTCTATTTTAAATTTACTTTAGAGAAATTTAATACTACCTCTGTTCCATAATAAGTGAGCCACTAGCGATTTTTATTTTTTCCATAATAAGTGAGCCATTAGCGATTTTTATTTTTTCCATAATAAGTGAGCCATTTTCGTAGTCTATATTTTTTTCCAAAATAAAAGGGTTATTTTCGATTTTTATATTTTCATTTCGTAGGATTACAATTCGTAGTATAGGTCAATTGGTAGTGTCCAAATTGGTAGGTACGTAACGTACTATATGTAACTGAGTTAGCAAATTAACATGAAGACAAATTAACACTAAGAAAATTTAACATGAAGACAATTTAACAGTTAGAAACTTTAACATGAAGACAATTTAACACTTAGAAACTTTAACATGAAGACAATTTAACAATTAGAAACTTTGACATGAAGACAATTTAACACTTAGAAACTTTAACATGAAGACAATTTAACAGTTAGAAACTTTAACATGAAGACAATTTAACAGTAAGAAAATTTAACATGAAGACAATTTAACAGTTAGAAACTTTAACATGAAGACAATTTAACACTTAGAAACTTTAACATGAAAACAATTTAACACTTAGAAACTTTAACATGAAGACAATTTAACAGTAAGAAATTTTAACATGAAGACAATTTAACACTAAGAAAATTTAATATGAAGACAATTTAACACTTAGAAACTTTAACATGAAGACAATTTAACACTAATAAAATTTAACATGAAGACAATGTATCAATAAGAAACTTTAACATGAAGACAATTTAACACTGCAGAATGACACGACAACCCCCTCTCACGGACCATACATCTTACGAATTGTCCTTCTAACGAATTATCCTATCCTACGAATTGTCTTCGTACCAATTGTCTTACTACCAGTTGTCACTCTACTAATTGTCTTCCTACTAATTCTTCTACATCCCATGGCACATGCTATTAACTTATTAATAAATGAAGTACAGGTGTTCATCTCCTGTTAATTAAATTCTGTTTTTTTTTGTCATTTTAACCCTTTTGTTGTTAGAAAATTTCAACCTAAATATATGATATTTAATCGCGGCTTTTAACAAACTAAACTGTCAAATATTTTTACATCCATAACACATTTGATGAAGAATATGGTGGATATTAAGAAAATGTAAAAAAAATTAAAATAAATAAATTAAATGTCAATAAGTTTAAAAGAAAATGCAAATGGCTCACTTATTATGGAACAGAGGTAGTATTACATAACTAAAGTAAAAACCCTAAAGGGGGTTTAGTTATACTGATTACATTCTGAATTTAACATAATAATATTAAAAATATAAATTAATAGGCGAGAGCAAAAAAGAGATAAGGAATGCGATTAGAATTCTAAACCGCGTTCCTTATCACTGCTTTGCTGTCGCCTATTAATTTAGATTTTTAATATTATTTGGTTAAATTCAGAATGTAATCACTATAACTAAACCCCCTTAATGGTTTTTACTTTAGTTATGCAATATGTTTTAACACTTAGTGTGTCATTGTTACTAGAATGCTATTTTTGGCTGTGTCTCCTCTGAGGAAGCGACTGTTTGTCGCGAAACGCGTCAGGAAAAAAGGACAAAAATGTTTCATCTAATTTAATCATTATACTCTACCTTCACTATTCCAACTGTTGATTTTATTTGACGAACTTACACCCAAGATTCGCAATTTGCCTTTAATGAGTAGGTCCAAGAAACCAAAAACAATAAAAATATAATTTAACATTCAAATACATATAACTAAAATGTTTTTGGATAATTCGTGTATTTTTACATTAAACCAGATAAATCAGACATCATGTTATTAACAAATATAAAAATAAACAAAGAATCTTTCTATTTGCAGATCTTTTATACTGCTATGCTCAGGAGGTTACTAAATATTCAACTTTTGTTAACGAAATTAGCCTTCCTTCCTGTGGAATGTAAATGCACTCCTTCTGAGCGTCAATCTAAAACAATAAATGAGTACAATTAGTATGAGCGCACAGACCAGTTGAAAAATATAATATACTTGCGTTGCCAATCAGTGGAGAATCAGTACCACCAATTCTGCTTCTTCCGACGAAGATTTTTATATGTATTTAGATAATACAGATATGCTTCTACGACCCCCAAATACATTCCAGAATTGTGGTACTAGGGCAACCACACGCATGCTGGATAATTAAAACAAAAGAAAAATTCGGCGTAATTTTAATTGTAATTATGAAATATATACCCTCACTGCTATCCACTAAAAGATCATATTCGTCCAGTGCAACTTGCTATCCGTTGTGTAAAAACATTAAACATTTCTTCGATGGATCACTCGTCTCAACAACAAAACGACCTTCATATTTTCCCCGACTTCTCCTTTCGAAGCTTCAACGCACCACACTTATACTTTTTTTGCTATAAGCTATAAGTAAGTTTTTTTGCACATAATCCACCTAACTGAGTAATATACTATACACCAAATGTTCTCCGGACGTTTAAGTGGATGGTCTTAAACGGATATTAGACTATAAAATTTCTTTGAATTAGATATTTAATTGATAGGGTTTTCATAAAATATAAGATGAAGAGGCTAGCTATGAAAAAGATTCGTTTATAAAACTCATCTTTTATAAAACAAGTCGGTTTTTGCACCATCACATTTCACGTAAAACAAGTTTTATAAACTATCTTTTTCGAAAACTTGTAGCATAACTCCCGCCTTGCAAGGTAAGATGTTTACCATATGTTTCAGAAAATTAAAGTAGTGTGAAGGTATAATTAAGGCCAGCATCTATATTAATAAAATCCAAATCCCACTGACTGACTGACTCATCAGCAAATCACAAAAGTGACTCGGTCGATTTACCTGAAATTTTGCACACTGCCGTGGAGGCGCCATGCGATGTCAGCTAA
>JAWQRP010005792.1:0-10343 GCA_033557875.1 Quadriops clusia
TGCGAAGAAATACAGACACAGTGTGCATGTGCAGCAAGTCAGCACATAAGCTCGGGATTCCCCGTGAGATGTGTACACAGCGCACGTGTTCAAACACAGTAGCATTTAGTAGAGTGCGATAAAAACATAAAAAAAACTTATTTGGAAAACCGTGTAAAAGCGAAAACGTGTAAAACAAGTACCGTATAAATCGGGGGATAGGTGTATAGTTTCCCATCAATATCTCTAATAAAAAGTTTTATGTAAGAAATAATGTATAATAGTCCAATTCAACGCAGAAAGGGCTAAAAAAATCCTTGTAAAATTTTGTTCTACAGCACTTGGCATTTGCTCAAGCACACATGAATCTATTAATAATGATGAAGAGCAATTTTTTTCCATATATTTCAGTTCTGCAAATCATTCTGCATAAAACGGTACAAACTTTGTTGCAAAAAATTGGCGAATGCGCGGAATACATTTATTTATAATTACGACTCTATTTACCAAGTTATTACAACAAATTTTCGGAAATTAAATCTGAACATCAAGGAGTTAAAAATATCACGATTTTTGGCAAAAAGGCGTGGTTTCGTAAAACAGACTTAAAATTGCAAAAAACCCTCAATATCCGATAGCCACGCGACTTTCAATTTGTAAAATATGTTTAGAAAATACATTTGTAAAGATAAATGAAAATGATAAAATATACTAGAATGTGCAATTAAAAAATGCATATTTTCAGAGAGAAAGTTTCAACTAAGTTTTATATGTTTCAGGAAACAGACAAAAGAAGAAGAGCCAACTAAGTCAAAACTATGTAAATCCCTCAAAGCTTTAAATTCCAATAAAAAATTGCAAAAGAAACAGAAACAAAGGAAACAGACACGAATAAAAACTACAAGTTCTGCTAAAGTTAGCACTCTCCAAGAACGACCATACACTTATAATAGATTTGAAAGAGAATTCACGTGCATTAAGTGTGGCTTCAAATGTCGCACTAAGATAGAAATATACGACCATTTAGATGATCATGAAGAAGAAGTTAGCTGTCCGCAGTGTACGAAAGTATTTAAAGGGATTTACAAATGTGCCCTTCATTCTATCGAACACAACAAAGACTTCTATAGTTGCCCTAGTTGTGAACACACAGTGAATGTACTGGGTCAAAGTCGAGGGGCATTAAAGAATCATGTTAAAATAACTCACTTTAGGCAATATAACTATATTTGTAAGCACTGTGGGAAAGGTTTTCAATGTTCTACGTTTTGTAAAGAACATGAAAACAATCATGTGGATAATACACCAAAGTTTAAATGTGTGGTATGTAATAAAAGATTTATACATTCAAGACATTTACGTAGCCATCAACTGCATAATCATCAAATATCTACGGGAGGACTTCATAAGAAATACGAGTGCACTGTCTGCCAAAAAAAATACACAAAAATTTGCAACCTTAAGAGGCATATGGTCGTCCATTCCAAAGATTCCGAACAAACAAAACATTTGTGTGACATCTGTGGCAAGGGTCTTGCTTCTCAAGATAAGCTAAAGCTCCACTATCGCACGCACACGGGAGACAAACCCTATTCTTGCTCCTACTGCGACAAGAGCTTCGCTCGCCAGGATAACTTAAAAGAACACGAAAGAGTGCACACTGGCGAAAAGCCGTTCGTTTGCGAAGTCTGTAATAAAGGCTATACTCAAAAAGGGCCATTGACAATTCACATGAGGACTCACAGTGGTGAAAGACCTTACGTTTGTCACTTATGTAACAAGGGGTTTGTGTCCAATACTGCTATGAAATTACACATGAATTCATGTCGTGGAAGTAGCCCTTGAAATTATTTTCTACGCAGATAATAACAACTTTTATATAAAAATGCAGTTTTGTTGTTTTATTTTAATTAATTGCAGCTTTCTTGCCAGTTAAAGCGAAAATTATAATTGAACGGAATATATGAATACATAATTAAACACAATATTTTTTTATTTTACACACCCCGACTATGTAGAAAGCCAATCAACAGTAACCTAATTGTTTTCATATCGTATACATAATTTTATAAAATTGACTATCATTAACTTTTGCGTTTGTTTCAGAGAACAAAACGTGCAATATACGTTTGTGCAAAAAAGCGAAAATTTCGAATATTATGCGCCACTTATATTGAAAGAGGAAATACCGATTGAAGCAAATTCAAGTGAAAAATCGAACTTAAATTCGATTTTGCCAATACAACCGAAAAACAAACGGAAGCCCACAAACGACAAGGGTGATGCATTTCTCCGAGAATGTCGTCCTTTTAAAGCTAAGTAAGTAGAACCCTTTCTTTTAATATAGATCTTCATAAAAATGCACTATCCTCTTGTGAATTATGTATATGGTTTTTGAAAAGCAATGTTTCAGCACAATGCTTCAGCATAAAGCTTAAATTTACTTTAAACACTAATTATCACGAATCGCTTTTACGTTTTGCGTGTAGTTACGGGCTGCTTTGCAAATCAAGTTTGGTCGTGGCCAAACTTATTAAAAACTTTCAAATGCTCGTTATGATATGGTCGTCCAGAAACCAAGATGAAAAGTACATCTACAAACGGTAAATTCTTCAGTCTTCGACTGATTATTATCATTTTCGCTACCTTCTAAATGCGTTTCGTGGTCTCTTTCGATAATGAGTAAAAATTGGAAAGAACTAATCAATAAGGAAGGAAAATAAATATCTAATTAATTGTAATTGATTTTCGTTGAAAAAAAAGGTTTTCATACTCATAGAAAACGGCACGAACTTATTCATCAACCCAATAAAATTTTTTGAAGTGGCAAACCCTTTGGGCACAATATGTGTGAAATTGTTCCTTTTTTCATTTTTTATCGGTTTTCCGACACATGGCCCACAGTGGGGGCGGTCGTCGAAAAAAGATTTAATAATAAAGAATCAATTTTTACCTTGTTTAGTGATTCTTAATTTTCGTTGTTAGTCGAAGAAATCAAATTAGATTAACTTTTTGCAATTAATTTTACTTTAAAGCCCTGAGAGACCTCTAAATGTCCACCTGATTATCTCATTGCATATACAAAACATGTCAATGTTTATGTTAATGCACCATTTGAATCAGTTGCTTGAAATCAGAGTCCCATCAGTAAAATGGGACTATGCCGGATTATGGAACACCCTATGTTTTTTTGTTTTGAGAGACATTCCAATGAGCTTTGGTACATTTGTCATACGCAATATGACGAATTTTTCAAATATAGGGCACTTGTATTCCACTTCTGGTGTGACCGGAAGTGACAACAAAACTCTTGTCTAGGCTGTTGAAGATGCTCTGAATTTTGAGCAATCACCCTGTGAGGAAGTCTTTGGTTGTGAATTAGGGCAGGTACCCGAACATTTTCATGAGCTTCCCTGTAAGATGATCATGTTAAGATATTCGTAATTTGAAAATTGATGTCTCTCCATTTCCCAAATGAAATAATGATAAAACTAAGAATATCTCAACCAATACAACTGACAACTTTTCTACTTTTCAACTTTTCATTCAATCTCTTCTAACTTAAATAAAATGTTTTTTTCTTTGAAAGATATATAGTTGTTTCAAACAAATAATTGTCTGCATTCATTGAAAGGTATAGTTGTATGGGAGAAAGTGTAGGATTCATTCAATCAAGCATCAAATTTTAATTGTTTTATTTATATATTTATTTATATTACATTATTATTATAATTCAGTAAACAACAGTTAGTTCTTCGTCATAAAATGTGCGATATGTCAGTATTACGTTTCAGCTCTGAATAACTAATAGATACTTTCAATGGTCAAAACGCAATACTCTTTTAATTTTTTTTTAAATTTGAATGAATATCTTAACGAGTTTTTCAACGCGTTCTTTCAGTTGTTCTTTCTATTTTTATTTGCTATAACAAACAGTTATTATCAGGCATCAAGTATGTAACTATACATTTTAATATGTTAGAAGAATGCCAATGTATTCTTAAGGTATTTTAAAATATCAAGTACATATTCCATTACACAAAGATTTATGTACTTACCTAAAAATATTCCAGGAAGTTTGGAGAACCAAAAATCCTTCAGGATTCTTTCGATAAGAGAAATGTCTTCGTCAGCCATGATGATATGTAGTATTTGCGAAACCATATACGCGCAGTATTATTTGGTGTCAAAGACAACTGCGCATCAATAATATGTTTTCAAAGAATGAAATATTTTGTTAACTTAAATTTCAACGAAATTCTTTTTTTGAAACAATAACGCTGCTTTGTACGAAATATATCCCATTTCCCTTATTTAAATTGATGATTTTGTCAATTCTACTAATAAATTATTCGTTTAACAAAATATTCCTTTGGAACAATTAAATATTTTAAAGACATAATTAAGTAGAAACAATTATATCAGTTCGGTTGAATCAATGCTTTAGCAATTCAGCAAAATAAATATTTGTGGAATGAAAGAAATATAAATCAAAGAAAACGGTTCATTAAAATCAACAAATTTTTCTCCCTTTTCAAAGGAAACTGTTAATTACAATTACAAAAGGTCGTAGTGGCTTGAGCAATAGTCCAGTAACTATATATAATATGTCAGATTCTGATTTATAAATGACGTCAAATTTGATACTGGCAGGAAAATTGAGGTTGTGTTTCACTTTGAAAGGAACAACTCCACACATATTAAGCGACAAGCGCTTCTATGGGGTTGAGTAAGAAGTTCGTACCGTTTTTTATAACTATCTAAACCATTTTTTCTTCAATCAAAATCAACTACAATTAATTAGATATACACTATTTCTATCTGGACCGTTTTTCTTAAGGGCGATATTCGTAAAACAAATATACAGCAGGTTAGTGTTCTTTGCTACGAAAGAACCTCCTTCGAAGTAACAAACGCTGACGATATTCGTTTGTACGACCGTTTATTATCTAGCGGTTTCTATAGACATCGAAGTACAAAACAACTTTGTTAATTACTTGAATGGTAGCGCTTGTCAACTTCCACGACTGAGGTACATTGCAGTTTTATTTCGCAAATATAATGATTCAGACAAGTACTATATTTTCAAGACTCAGAGCTTAATGGCCATCCAAAAATGTTATACATATTATTTTAAAGGAAAAACTTTCCACTTTTTGATGTCTTAAGCAAAAAGTTTCTATTTCTTAAGAAACCCCCCTTTTCCACATGAGAAATGAAAGACCGAAATTTTTCCTTAAAATTTTCAAATTTTAAACACGTCCACGGGCCCCAACGATTTTTTCTGATTAGTTTCTCCAATTGCATCTTGCAGCATGAACTTTTCTCTATGTGTTCAACTTTAATTAATTTTTTTTGTGACAATTTTAAACTAACCTATTGACAATCAAAGAAAAAATCGCACCTTTGACTTTTGTCAGTCGGAACTTCCGGTAGCAAATAGCAATATGCAGTTAGTCTACAGCATAAGAAATCTTAGGACATTCTTTCCAATGATGTTGAGTGCAATATTTCATAGCTTGATTTTTTATTAGATTAATTTCGTTAAAAAATGACCTTGAAATTTACCAATTCGCCGGGCCGTATAAAAACTGTGGTCACATCGAGGACATGGGCGATAACATTGCGATGTTAACGTTTTTTATAAGTAAGACCTATCAGTAAAACATTTGCAGAATTTCAAGACGATCAAAAAATTTATTTTTTGTGTCCCTACGTTTTAAAAGATGAACATCCTTGAAGGTAAAATCTTAAATGCAATGAGGAGCCGTGTGAGCATTCATTTGAAAAGGGTTTTCAAGGCGAGGACAATGTGATATCGTCGAGGTATCTGCGCCTTTTTTTCGCAGAGTTACGGCCATTTCAATATAGAGTAGCAGAGGACTTTGTTTACACGGTAGCGATGGCCAAACAAATTAATCTGTTCGATACAATGCCCGATGTTGTTCGGAGCAGCAACCGACCAATAATCTTTGAGGTACACTTTGAAATTTACATTTGATTGGCCATTCATTGCTCAGATCAGTGCTGAACATTCTATCGAACAGGCCAAACGTCTGGTGTCATCGGGGCGAGCGATATGACGAAAATCAAATTTTGGATTGGGAGTTTGAAATCGATATTTCAGTGAAATTGACCCACCGGGAGGTTGTCCTCGCTTTGAAAAACTCTTTTAAACCAACCCTCACACTGCCACTCATTGTCTGTAAGATTTTCACCTTCACAGGTCGACTATGAAGGATGTTCACCTTTTAAAACGCAGGGACTCAAGGAAACCATTTTTTGATCGTCTTTAAACTTTACCCTTGTTTTACTTATAGGTTTTGTCTATAAAAAACGTTAACATTACAATGTTAACGTCCATGTCCTCAATGTGCCCACAATTTTTGTACGACTCTGCGTATTGGTGAATTACAAGGTCATTTTTGAACGAAATTAACCCAATAAAAAAGTCAAGCGATTAAAAATTGTAATGAACTAGATTGTCAAGCATGTCCTAAGATTTCTTATGCCGTAGACTAAATGCGTATTGCTATTTGCTACCGGAAGTTATGACTGTCAAAAGACAAAGGTGCGACTTTTTCTTTGATTGTCAATAGGTTAGTTTAAAATTGTCACAAAAAATGAATTAAAGTGGAACACATAGAGAAAAGTTCATACTACAAGATGCTATTTGAGAAACTATCCAGAAAAAATCATTGGGGCCCGTGGACGTGTTTAAAATTTGAAAATTTTACGGAAGAATTTTAGTCTTTCGTTTCTCTTGTGGAAAAGGGGGGTTTCTTAAGAAATAGAAACTTTTTGCTTAAGACACAAAAAAGTATAAAGTTTTTCCTTTAAAATGATATGTATAACACTTTTGGATGGTCATTAAGTTCTGAGTTACAGACTCTTGAAAATGACCGAAATTTTTGGTCGCTCGTAGGTGTTCCCTTAATTTTACAGGCCAGTGTACAATATGAATCTAACGAAAATATATCAGTTTTATTTATTTCCTTTAAAATTCCAAAAATGTTATAATAAATAATCAAGCAAACTGCCTATTTTATTATTACTTATTTAGTAGTATTTATTTTTATTTTCGCTTAAAGCATGATTATAATAAAAACTTTTAATGATCTACTAGTTTATCACTATAATTTGAATATTTTTTCCCTTCAATCTCTCTAATAAAAACTTTTATGTAAGAAATAATTTATAATATTCAAACTCAGCGCAGAAAGGGTTAAAAAAATCCTTGTAAAATTTTATTCTACAGAGCTTGGCTTTTGCGCAAGCACACATGAATCTATTAATAATGATAACGAGCAATTTTTTTTTCCATATTTCAGTTCTGCAAATCATTCTGTATAAAACGGTACAAACTTTGTTGCAAAATATTAGCGAATGCGCGGAATACATTTATTTATAATTACGACTCTATTTGCCAAGTTAGGACAACAAAATTTCGGAAATTAAATCTGAACATAAAGGAGTTAAAAATATTCCTATAACTTTTTGATAAATGATGTTTTGTTACCGCAACCACAGCTAACTTTTGAAAATACGTAGTTTTGAAGGTGTTTTTATTATAATTTCTAATCTCCAGAATGATTTTGCTAACAACGATGTCCATATTACGGCATACAATTAAAATTAAAATCATAATTTATCAACTTAATCAGTTTGTGCCGCTTCAGGTCCGCACCAGTCTCTACCTAAATACACGATAAATAGTTTCTAGTTCCATGCTATATGGGCGCCTGCATATTAGTTATCTGATTCTCTACGGGTAGAAGGGAGAGGTTATAAACCTCTCAGCAGACAGTTTAATAACGAATTGTAGACCTTCTTAGAGTTTTTTAAATTATGTAAACTTTGGTAAGCGACACGATTTTTGGCAAAAAAGCGTAGTTTCGTAAAACATACTTTATAAAATGCATAAAACCCTGAATATCCGATAGCCACGCGACTTTCAATTTGTAAAATATGTTTAGAAAATACATTCGTAAAGATAAATGAAAATGATAAAATATACTAGGATGTGCAATTAAAAAATGCATATTTTCAGAGAGAAAGTTTCAACTAAGTTTTATATGTTTCAGGAAGCAGACAAAAGAAGAAGATTCAACTAAGCCAAAACTACGTAAATCCCTCAAAGCTTTGAATTCCAATAAAAAATTGCAAAAGAAACAGAAACAAAAGAAACAGACAAGAATAAAAACTACAAGTTCTGCTAAAGCCAGCACTCTCCAAGAACGACCATACACTTATGATAGATTTGAAAAAGAATTCACTTGCACTAAGTGTGGCTTCAAATGTTGCACTAAGAAAGAAATATACGACCATTTAGATGATCATGAAGAAGAAGTTAGCTGTCCGCAGTGTGCGAAAGTATTCAAAGGGATTTACAACTGTGCCCTTCATTCCATCGAACACAATAAAGACTTCTATAGTTGCCCCAGTTGTGAATACACAGTGAATGTACTGGGCCATAGCCGAGTGCGATTAAAGGCTCATGTTAAAATATCTCACTTGAAGCAATATAAGTATATTTGTAAGCACTGCGGGAAAGGTTTTCAATGTTCTACATTTTGTGAAGAACATGAAAACAATCATGTGGATAACACACCGAAGTTTAAATGTGTTGTATGTAATAAAAGATTTATGTATTCATCACGTTTACGTTACCATCAAATTTATAATCATCAAATACCTACGGGTGGACTTCATACGAAACACAAGTGCAGTGTCTGCCAAAAAGAATACATAACAATTCGCAATCTTGAGAGGCATATGGTCGTTCATTCCAAAGATTCCGCACGAACAAAGCATTTGTGTGACATCTGTGGCAAGGGTCTTGCTTCTCAAGAGAAGCTAAGGCTCCACTATCGCACGCATACTGGCGAGAAACCCCACTCTTGCTCCTACTGCGACAAGAGCTTCGCTCGCCAGGATAACTTAAAAGAACACGAAAGAGTGCACACCGGCGAAAAGCCGTTCGTTTGCGAAGTCTGTAATAAAGGCTATACTCAAAAAGGACCGTTGACAATTCACATGAGGACTCACAGTGGTGAAAGACCTTACGTTTGTCACTTATGTAATAAGGGTTTTGTGTCCAATACTGCTATGAAATTGCACATGAATTCATGTCGTGGAAGCAGCCCTTGAAATTATTTTCTACGCAGATAATAACAACTTTTATATAAAAATGCAGTTTTGTTGTTTTATTTTAATTAATTGCAGCTTTCTTAGACGTTAGAGCGAAAGTTATAACTGAACGGAAAATATAAATACATAATTAAATACTTAAAATATTTTTTTTAATTTTACACACCCCAACCATGTAGAAAGCCAATTAATAGTAACCTAATTGTTTTTATAACATGTACATCATTTTTAAAAATGAACTATCATTAACTTTTGTATTTGTTTCAGGCAACAATACGTGCAACATATATTTGTGCAAAAAAGCGAGAATTTCGAATATTATGCGCCACTTGTACTGAAAGAGGAAATACCAATTGAAGCAAATTATTCAACTGAAAAATCGAACTTAAATTCGATTTTGCCAATACAACGGAACAACAAACCGAAGTGCACAAACAGCAAGGGCGATGCAAATCACAGCTTTCTCCGAGATTCTCGTCCTTTTAAAGCTAAGTAAGTAGAACCCTTTTTTTAATATAGATCTTCATAAAAATGCACTATCCTCTTGTGAATTATGAATATGGTTTTTGAAAAGCAATGTTTCAGCACAATGCGTTAGCCTTTATAAAGTTTCAATTTTCTCTAAACAAATTATCACGAATCGTTTTTCCGTTTTGCGTGTAGTTACGAGCTGCTTTGCAAATCAAATTTGGTCGTGGTTAAACTTATTTAAAACTTTCAAATGCTCGTTATGAGATGATTCTCCAACATGATAACACCGTATTGCAATTTAACTAAAATGGTTATTCAGAAACTCAGATGAAAAGTACTTCCACGAACGCCTATATTCATCAGTTTTCGGCTGATTATTATCATTCTGAATCTCACCGAGAGTTGGCAAGAACTAATCAATAAGGAAGGAGAATAAATATCTGATTAATTGTAATTGATTGCCGTTGAAAAAAAATGGTTTTCATACTCATAGAAATCGGCACGAACTAGTAAGTAGTAGTAGTAAGTAGCAAGCCCTTTTAGTCCAGTCATTTTAGCAATCAACCTCGAAATGAGAGGTAATAAGCTGAATATTTGTAAATACCTTTATTTTTGCATTCTAAAAGCTGTCTCAAAAGTCCCATATAATCTCGTGTCTGCGTCGTAAGTTATACGAGGTCAAAGGTAAAAAAAACAGTTTTTCGCGATTATCTCGTTTTCTATGGCCCCAATGATGTTAACAT
>JAWQRP010005793.1:0-10343 GCA_033557875.1 Quadriops clusia
CTTTTCGGAATATATTTTTATTTAATGTTAAATATTTATAGTGATTTTTATTGTCCAAAGAAGGAGTTTTGAATAAAATTTATTATTTTCAATTAATGTTTTAACTATAGGCATATATGGGTTAATAATTTATGTTCATCATTATTATTATTTTCGTTATTATTATCAAGCAGCATCAAAAGATTATTATTAATTTCTTCATTATTATTATTACGTACTGTAATTTTATTATTATCACCATTACTTTCTTTATATTATTTTATTTTGTATTAATTATTCTTATCATTATTCTCTGAAATTAATATTTAAAAAATAGGTACCTATTTAAAAAATATATTTGTCTCCAAAGATGTGTTTCATTTACGTTTACATACATAATAGTACATGTATATTGATTGTTTTATCATTATGTAAATATTATCATTTATCTATTATTATCATTATTTCCTCTTTATGATTATTATTATTTTCTGAAATGTAGTGCGACCCTCATGTTTTGTGTGGCTCGCGAACGAGCGAAGCGAGTGAGCGAGCGCCTCCGTAGTTGTATTACTTCGAAGAAGCGAAGGCCGCAAGCCGATAGTGTTGGCAAGACATGAGGGTCGCGCGTAGCGCGACCCGAATGTCTTGTGTGGCTCGCGAACGAGCGAAGCGAGTGAGCGAGCGCCTCCGTAGTTGTATTACTTCGAAGAAGCGAAGGCCGCAGGCCGATAGTATTGGCAAGACATGAGGGTCGCGCGTAGCGCGACCCTCATGTCTTGTGTGGCTCGCGAACGAGCGCATCCGAAGTTAAATATAAAAATATCATTTCTCTCAATGGAAATTCCGGAAAATCAAAAGACTATGTGTATGTGTCGCTTTTATATGTGATACATGTGTAGATATCTCGCGCTTTGGCCACCCCTGGCCCGCCGAGCAAGAGGAGGGGTGCCAAGCGGGCATGCGCCGGTATTGATCTGCACAACTGACTGTACTAGGGGTGTGTCGCTTTTGACCGCACGTCCTACTTCATCTCTTATTTATTGTGCGATGTGGCCGCCGCCGAACGCCGCGAACTCCGGCCGGACTCCGGATTCCCGCTTTCGTACGAAGCTTATTAATGAACGAGCTCTCCTAGAGCTTGCTCACGAAGGAGAAGAAGAAGAAGAAGAAGCATTTTTCCAGCAATTTGCTTTAGTTCCCACATCATCATCATAGTGTACCTATGTCATATTTACGCAAACAAATTAAGGACTGTATCTTATCGGAATGTGATAAAACGAAACACGCGTATGTGGGTTCTATACACGAAGATATTCATATATTAGTTATTATCTATCTATAGTAGTATTTATAGGTAACTATCAATTGGTAAAAATTATAATATTTCATTAATAATATTAATAACATAATAATAATAATAATACTATTAATAATAATAATGTTAATAATAATAATACCAACAACAAAGGGAACCACATTAAGAGAAGGAGAAAAAAATCGTCTAGAGGGAGAGAGAGAGAGAGAAAGAGCGAGATAGAGATGGAGAGAGAGAGAAAGAGAGAGATAGAGATGGAGAGAGAGAGAGAGAGAGAGAAAGAAGTAGAAACAATATAAGCATAAGCGCGAGAAAGCGCAAAAGGCGAGAGAGAAACAGAAGCAAAAAACGACCAACTAGGGTGTACAAATTGCAATATGAACCGATACGGTGACTTATGTGCCCTCGTAGGCGTCCAGGCGCCAGGCGCCAGCAACTCGAACGTTCCGAATCGGCGCCGAGCGCCGAAATGGTCACCCCTGGCGTACAGTCGGAAGCTCAAAGCTCCGGCATCAAAGGCGAGCTTCGAAATGCGGCCGCGATTGTACCTTCACCTAGCGGCGGAGTTCGGCACCACGCGCACTTTCAGGAAAACATTCACGGCCCACTGCGAGAAAATGTCGCGAAAATCGAGATCCGCGGGTGCCCTGACTCCGGTGTGATCCGGGCGGCGCTGCAAGTCCGGGCGGCTCCGGGGCGTCGTGACGCGATGGCTTCGCGGCTCCGCCAGTGAGTGCTGCTAATCATTGTGCTGCACCAGAAATCCTGCGAAACATGGGAGGGATGTAGGACCTTTACAGGTTTTCGCCTTACATTTTGCGTTCTAGCCTGTAGTTTTTACGTTTTTCTGTACGTTGCGAAACCGATATCTCAATCGTCAGAAACTCCTCTGTGAAAAACGCTGAGAACCGAGTGTCGTGTTGTTGTTGTTCAGTGTTGCTGTACGTGGGTAATGGTGAAGCCAGGTTACTATAAAGGACTCTCTTTGGGACTTAATTTGGTTTGAGATAAGGATTACTGTTGATAAGGATTGCTGTTGATAAGGATTGCCTTTGATAAGGATTACTGTTGATAAGGATTACTGTTGATAAGGATTACTGTTGATAAGGATTGCTTTTGATAAGGATTGCCTTTGTAACAAGGATTACTTTTGAGACAATCAGGTATTGCCATATGATTATCTATCATCCCAGTTGGAATAAGAACAAGTTGTGAACGAAGAAACAAAGTTGGGTGAGAAGATATTAATATTGTGAAAGAATAAATTGTGAAACGCAAATTAATTGTGAAGTAAGAAGAAGGTAGTAAACAAGAAAAACATAAATAAGTAGAATAAAAAATAAGAAGCAAGAAAAAAGTAAGAAATAAGGATAAGTTGTGAAATAAGAATAAGTTGTAATGCAAGAATCAACTATAAAAATCAGTTGAATTAAGAATTTTTGAAACAAGAATCTCCTGTACAATAAAAACTAATTCTTAACAGTAATTTGACACAAAGTTTCGAACAAGGATCTTCAAAAACTAGGATCGGCAAAAACAAGGATTTTCAAAAACTAGGATAGGCAAAAACAAGGATTCTCAAAAAAAAGATTGTCAAAAACAAGGATTCTCAAAAAAAAAGATTGTCAAAAACAAGGATTCTCAAAAACAAGGATTGTTAAAAACAAGAATTGACAGAAACAAGAATTGACAGAAACAAGAATTGACCGAAACAAGGATAGTCAAAATCAAGGATTGTCAGAAGAAAAATCCTCCCCCAAAAAGGACCAAAAACAAGCCAACAAGTTCCCCAACCAAAAGCACCCTCAGTTCCCTAGGAGGCTGGGGATCAGGTATCACCATCAAGGACATGTCGCTTCAACATGATACCCTACAACAACTACAACAACCAAGGATATAACAAGCTTTTCACGCAGGTGAGCCATACGCGAACGCGTCTAGTGTGCCATGGCTTAGCAGAGGTGAGTCGAAGCAGGCCTTGGCAGACACGATGAATCCGGTCCGCAATGCGTCCAAATCCAGCAGGCCGCGGCCGCGGCCGGGCCGAATCAAGCAGGCGACGATAATGGGAAATCGCGTTCCCTCCGCATAATTGCCCTGGAAGCGAAGAAAAGCCACCTTCGCACTGATTCTCGGAATTCCTAAACTGTATCGCGCCAATCAGTGTATTTGCCGTACACACGCACGGCGTACAACGGCACAACATGCTCTGCGTCATGGTGACGTCACGCGACCCCGCTCTCTTGATCCACTGATAGCGCCCGCTCTTTCGCGGCCGCGGACACGCGGCACACCGTGTACACTCTGAATTGACTATTTTGTGTTATTTACCTTTATTCGGGTTCACCCTGTATGCGCACGTACGTTTACTTTATCTCACGTTTATTTTCAAGTTTTTTTATCGATTAATCAACTTTAGTTTGATTCTATGCGTGTGTTTTTAACTTCCCCCAAAAAAATGAAATATGTACACCCTTGATGTTTTTTTTTTTATTTTTAGACATATGTCAATGTTTATATAAGCACAGCTTAAATTGATTTTAAAGTTTTTATGTTAAAAAATAAATCCGTCGTATGAATAAAAAATAAAATTGGAAAAATGTCATAGTGACATTTCCTAAACCGATGAAACCGTAAGTGACATATAAGTGCTCTATAATTAGCAAAATCCGTCATATTGCGTACGATAAATACACGAAACAATAATTGAATTATCTCTAAAAATTAAAACAAACTGCAAGAGTGTATCAAAAATCGGGACCACCCGGTAAAATACGTATAGTTTAGGCAAAAGTGAAAATTACACGATTCCTGATAATTATTTGTCTTAGTTTAACTCGATAGAATGAAGCTTTGAAAATGAACAAAAATCATGTAATTAAGTTAGCACACTTAAGAAGACACATAACTAAGAACCAAGGAAACAAAAAGGACTAATCAAGGAAACAAAAAGGACGAATCAAGGAAACAAAAAATACGAATCAAGGAAACAAAAAGGACGAATCAAGGAAAAACAGAACCAACGCATTGCGGCATTAAAAACATCGCCATGCAATTCCGGCATGAATCACGGCAACGCCGCATAACCACCGATTCAGCGGCTTCCCGGAATCCGGAGTCCGGGGTCCCGGAGTAATCCGGGCGTCCCGACGAAATTCAGGCGCCCCGACGCGGTAAGAGCGCCCCGACGCGGTAAAAGCGCCCCGACGCGGTAAAAGCGCCCCAACGCGATAAGAGCGCCCCGACGCGGTAAGAGCTCCCCGACGCGACCAGAGCGTCCCGACGCGATCCGGGCGCCCCGACGCCCAACTCCGGGATCCTGGCAAAAATTCGCGCCCATCACGGACATGATGTCGTCGCTGATTGCTTTACATATTAAAATGGAATAGGCATTAGAGCGAGGGCACAGCCGCCTCCGGTGGTTTGGGGCGCGTCCTCGGGGAAATCAAGTTATCTAGACAGGTTCCGGTTAAATCCGGTTCAAACCTTTGCAAAATTCACGTGTTACGTGCAACTTTAAACTTTTTTCCGTTCCTCCTCGGTTGGAACACTTCGGAAGCGGACGGTGTCATAAATTTAAATGATTTCCTGTCGGGAGCGAAATAAAATATATGTATAGGTAATAATATAAATAAATATATATATAGCCAATGGTAATAGCTATAATATAAAATATGTAATAACAAATAATAAAACAAAAGTTAAGAAACAGATTTAATAGTGGGATAATAACAATAAAGTGAAATAAGATAATCATAAACAGATTTAAATTGAAGTACAGTAGAGCTCCATTTATCCGAACTGCAGTCATTCGAATCGCCACTCATTGCTAACAATACCTTGAAGTGTTTAATTAATTTTTATAGCAAACAACGTTAAAAGTTTGAAGATCTAGGGCTTTAAAGACAGTTAAAGGAGTGAAGACGTAACAAAAATCTAGGGCTTTAAATAAAACGGTTAAAGAAATAAGACAGTCAAAGAAATAACAGTTAAAGAAATAAGACAGTTAAAGCAGTGAAGACGTACCAAAAATCTAGGGCTTTTAAATAAGACAGTAAAAGAAATAAGACAGTTAAAGAAGTGGAGACGTACCAAAAATCTAGGGCTTTAAATAAGACAGTAAAAGAAATAAGACAGTTAAAGAAATAAGACAGTTAAAGGAGTGGAGACGTACCAAAAATCTAGGGGTTTAAATAAGACAGTTAAAGAAATAAGACAGTTAAAGGAGTGAAGAAGTACCAAAAACCTAGGGCTTTAAATAAGACAGTTAAAGGAGTGAAGACGTACCAAAGATCTAGGGCTTTAAATAAGACAGTTAAAGAAAATAGACAGTTAAAGGAGTGAAGACGTAACAAAAATCTAGGGCTTTAAATAAGAGAGTTAAAGAAATAAGACAGTTTAAGGAGTGAAGACGTACCAAAAATCTAGGACTTTAAATAAGACAGTTGAAGAAATAAGACAGTTAAAGGAGTGAAGACGTACCAAAAATCTAGGGCTTTAAATAAGACAGTTAAAGAAAATAGACAGTTAAAGGAGTGAAGACGTAACAAAAATCTAGGGCTTTAAATAAGACAGTTAAAGAAAATAGACAGTTAAAGGAGTGAAGACGTAACAAAAATCTAGGGCTTTAAATAAGTCAGTAAAAGAAATAAGACAGTTAAAGAAATAAGACAGTTAAAGGAGTGAAGACGTAACAAAAATCTAGGGCTTTAAATAAGACAGTTAAAGAAATAAGACAGTTAAAGGAGTGAAGACGTACCAAAGATCTAGGGCTTTAAATAAGACTGTTAAAGAAAATAGACAGTTAAAGGAGGGAAGACGTAACAAAAATCTAGGGCTTTAAATAAGACAGTAAAAGAAATAAGACAGTTAAAGAAATAAGACAGTTAAAGGAGTGAAGACGTAACAAAAATCTAGGGCTTTAAATAAGACAGTAAAAGAAATAAGACAGTTAAAGAAATATGACAGTTAAAGGAGTGGAGACGTACCAAAAATCTAGGACTTTAAATAAGACAGTTAAAGGAGTGAAGACGTACCAAAAATCTAGAGCTTTAAATAAGACAGTTAAAGAAAATAGACAGTTAAAGGAGTGAAGACGTACCAAAAATCTAGAGCTTTAAATAAGACAGTAAAAGAAATAAGACAGTTAAAGAAAATAGACAGTTAAAGGAGTGAAAACGTACCAAAAAATCTAGAGCTTTAAATAAGACAGTAAAAGAAATAAGACAGTTAAAGAAATAAGACAGTTAAAGGAGTGAAGACGTAACAAACATCTAGGGCTTTAAATAAGACAGTAAAAGAACTAAGACAGTTAAAGAAATAAGACAGTTAAAGGAGTGAAGACGTAGCAAAAATCTAGGGCTTTAAATAAGACTGTAAAAGAAATAAGACAGTTAAAGGAGTGAAGACGTAACAAAAATCTAGGACTTTAAATAAGATAGTTAAAGAAATAAGACAGTTAAAGGAGTGAAGACGTACCAAATATCTAGGGCTTTAAATAAGACAGTTAAAGAAATAAGACAATTAAAGGAGTGAAGAGGTAACAAAAATCTAAGGCTTTAAATAAGAGTGTAAAAGAAATAAGACAGTTAAAGAAATAAATAAAAGAAAACTCCTTATGTAGCATTGCAACAATAAATCTATAGGCAATGGTTTATTGGTGTTCCGCTTAACATTTAGCACAATCTGTTTCAATTGATCCGTTTATCCGAATTTCTGATTATCCGGATCAGGTCTGACAAATATCGATTCGTATAAATGGAGTTCTATTCTATACAAAAAGAGAACAGTATGAAAATTAAATAAAAAACTTTTTGAATGCAAATTTAAACAGAAAAAAAAATAATAAAAAATTCTGTAAATTCGTAAAATAAAATCATTAGAACATAAAAACAGAATGAATGTAAACATTTTCCTCATAAAAAAAGAAGTTATGGAAATATTAAAAATATTAAATAAATGAAAATAAATGGATTTCTCGAGTATAGTGTCAAAATGTCAAATCTCGAGTATCTCGAGTTGGTTCGTGTTTGTTCTATCTTGCCACAGTGAGCACTTCTACCTGTTTTATTAGTATTGCTGTATACATAGTAGTAATATTTCTAGTAATACTATTGCTAGTAACACTATTGCTAGTAATAATATTGCTAGTAATAATATTGCTAGTAATAATATTGCTAGTAATAATATTGCTAGTAATAATATTGCTAGTAATAATATTATTGCTAGATTTTAAGCAAGAACAAAATCTCAGAAATATTTTGTAAACTAGGGTACTGCAACAGGGAGAAGGCATTAACGATATTTTTTTTGTATTTCCCCGACTCGTACAGGGTTGTCAATGGGCCTGCAGTCTCTCATGATAACCCCTGTACCTCGAGAGTATACAGACAGACAGACAGCTTAGTATTACAACATTGTGAGGGTCACTGGTCAGCGGACGCCTTGTAGTATAATCGCATGCTTCTTGTCAGTGAGGCACCGTTGTTAACCTATGTCCAAGTACACTTCACTGGTAAGAATTTTTTCTTGGCTTGACTTGAATTTTGAGCTTGATTGCCATGCTTCGATATCGAAACGTTAGATTTACTTTTTAGGAAGTACAGTAGGTACAAATATTACACTTTTTATAATTTAGATATCATAATATCATTTTTCCAATATTATTCTTATCAAAATTTTATTTTTATCAAAATTTTAGTTTATCAAAATTTTATTTTTATTAAAATTTTATTTTTATTTATATTTTATTTTTATTTAAAAACAGGTTTCTTCAAGGCACCCTTTATATATGCATGCTTTACACTCGAAAATTGTACATTAGAAAATTGTACATTAAAAAATTGTACATTAGAAAATTGTACATTAGAAAATTTTGTATTAGAAACTTTGATATTAGAAGTATTAGCAAGCTTTTAGCACCTTGAAGGCGATTTGAGTCACACTGAAGCAATCTTAGAGAATGTATAAATCCATGCAGATCATTAGCAAGCCTAAGTAAGTAGATTTTAGACGTTAGTTTGTTCTATTAGTTTTATTACCCAAGTCTACAGCATCATGCTTGAAATTAAAACTAAAACAATTAAAGATTTTTATATAATTTGTTTTTGCTGTAAACCTGCGTAATAAACTATGATCATCTATAGATATCGAGACCATGACGTATATAGTTAAAATATAAAAAAAAATAAAAATGTAGTATGCTACTTGAAAATCACTCTCGTAGTCGTAAATACGAGAGTATGTTATACGAGAGTAAATACGAACGAATGAATGAAAAGCCAGTTTTCTTCATTACGCAAAGATATTGCCTTCGGTCACGGAAACCGCATTTTTGCCCCACTTTTATTTCTAATATGCTAATTTTTATTCATCAATCCAGCGTGACTTTTTTAATTGAACTTTTCGCAGTTCTTAAACAGTACATAACGTTTATACGAATAGCAAATCAAAATCACGAGAGTTATAATCACAAGATTTAAAGTTACGAAATTTTTTCACAATATTTTCTTTTCACATTAAGTTTTAATAAGTACAAATTTGAATAAGTACAAATTTGAATAAGTACAAATTTGAATAAGTACAAATTTGAATAAGTACAAATTTAAATAAGTACAAATTTGAATAAGTAAAACAAATTAAAAACTAAACAAAATTACAATAAAAACATGGCTAAAATTAGAAAGAAACCAAGGGTAATAAAAATGTATAAAAATAGCTATCGCGAAGAGGTGGAGATATTGATCAAAAAGTAGTTCAAGAGAGTTCACTCCAGGCCTCCGGATTAATTGAGGATTATTAAGGAGGGTTTTCCAATGGGGTCGATAGAGGGGGCTCGCGTCAGAAAAATTCAACCCGGAAACTCACCGTGGCGCCCCCTCCCGGATTTAACTGGAAATCATCCTCATTTTAGATATCATCTTCACCAATCTGTACTCTCTCTGCACAGTTAATTAGAATTTTATTGTGGTTCACTTCCGCCAAAAATTTTTTCATTTTTTTTGAAAAAAACTGACATTTGTCGTATTTTCAGGGCTCAGCTGACTCTAACTACTCACAGCCCTCTTCGGATCTGTCGCTGGACGAGGAGAAAGAAACTCTTCGACGGGAGAAGGAACGCCAAGCGCTCAGCCAGCTGGAAAAAGCACGGGTACGACTTGGATAAGTACTAAGGAGTACATATTTTAAAGTGTAGAATGGATTTTAAAGTTTAAGATTGATTTAAAAGTTTAGAATTGATTTAAAAGTTTAGAATTAATTTAAAAGTTTAGAATTGATTTAAAAGTTTAGAATTGATTTAAAATTTTAGAATTGATTTAAAAGTTTAGAATTGATTTAAAACTTTAGAATTGATTCCAAAGTTTAGAACTGATTTTAAACATTCAAGAATATTTGAAAACGAGTAGTACTGAACCAAATTTTATAGCCAGTTTTAAAGCAAATTGACCAACAAACAATCGGTTTAATTTTAGCCTGTTCAATTAACATATGGCTGAAGGATTGCTCGCTTCAGTTTCAGCATTACATCCACCTACTGAAACAATTTAATTGTTGATAGAACTTGCAGTTTACTCTAAGTATGTGGCTTAGATCTCAGACCAACTGGATAAATTTAGCTTTACAGGTTGTTTTGTTTGGCAACCTAGCAAATTCGCTGCTTTTGCCTGATTTTCCCGATAATTGATTTCGATTTTATAATTCCAGAAACAAGGAATTTAAAAAAAAATAGACTGAAATAAAAAATTATTGAAATAAACAAAATAAGAATAACAATAAACAAAGTATTAATATACAATGGTTTTACAAGAAAAATTTGATCTTCATAATTTAGATAACTGTTGATGCTGATGCTGATGTTGATGCTGATGCTGATGCTGATGTTGATGCTGATGCTGATGCTGATGCTGATGCTGATGTTGATGCTGATGCTGATGTTGATGCTGATGCTGATGATTATGTAGTTGATGATTATGATGATGATGATGATGATGATGATGTTGATGATTATGATGTTGATGATGATGATGTTGATGATGATGATGACGAC
>JAWQRP010005794.1:0-10343 GCA_033557875.1 Quadriops clusia
ATCGCATAACCTCACTTTTCGAAAATTCACCAGATTGCCTCTAAAGCTCCAAAATGCTATACTTTAACTAACTGTTAATGTATAATTTACACGTTTGGCCCATATTTAGGCCCAATAGGGCTCTAAGGCGTCTGACTCGTTCCTTCAAAAAATGACAGCGGCGTAGATGGTAAGCCGCCTGCGCTGGAGTTGAAATGTCAAATTCCGACTTTCAGCTTCAAGCTTGTTTCTACGGGGGGTAATCGCGTGTCTTTGCTACGAAACAAATTATTCGCTAAAATAAACGATTAGAGTAACACAATAATTTATTTCGTTGCTTTTTAATTTGTTGATGCAAGTAGTTAAATTCTCCTTTACAAAACTCATTGATGTTCTTTAAAATGCGATTTTTTCATAGTGACGCAACCATCCATACACACTCACCATAGAAATCATATTCCTTAAAATGGGAAAATTACCTACGGACGGACGGACGGACGGACGGACGGACGGACGGACGGACGTACGTACGTACGTACGTTACAACGGTAATTATGTTTGTTGATATTACGAGTATATTTTTAAGATAAATTTGTAAATATGTATATATACTGGCAGGTGTACCCGATTTTGGGTTACTGTTAGCTTTCTTCGGTTAAGAATTAATTACATATTTAATATTGCTTTCTTTCGAAAATATTTATTTTTATTTTATATTGAATCAATCTCTAAGTAACAAGACTCTTTTGTTGACACACCCTTAACTTACTTTCAGCTAGCAGTTAAGTGATAGCGAGAGAAACTTCCCCGATCACTTCTTGACACACTCAGAGGGAGTTCACGACCAATCTATGTCTAGATAAGCTCATACGGAGGAAAGGGAGAAGGAACCTAAAGGAAATAGGCGATGAAAGGAACAATTCATGAAGGAACCGTGAGGGTAAGTGCCATTAAATCCATTTCCAATGGAAATTCAATCATGTACGATATTCACGATAATTCGGTTGATTTACCACACTTCTTGATATAGGGTAATGGATTACAATAACAATTGTATCTGGGAATTATATCAATTTAAGTGACAACAGCTTGGCTCATTGGAAAATTGATCTGGGTATTTTGATGTTATGGGAAAATTGCTTTCTGGAAAGTATATCATAGGTATTATTTTTCATATAGACTTTAACTATTTTTATATAGTAGGGTTTAACTATTTTTATATCGGGTTTAACAATATTTATGTAGGGTAACAATGTTTATGTAGGGTACCAATGTTTATATAGGGTAACAATGTTTATGTAGGGTACCAATGTTTATGTAGGGTAACAATGTTCATGTAGGCTAACAATGTTTATGTAGGGTTTACCTTTTTGCACAGTTTTTCTGCACAGGACGGGAGTAATGTCTGGAAGATGATCTAAACGCTTCCTTTCCGAACAGTTCACTGTTCCTAACGAATAAGGATCGAAAGGATCTCCACATCTTGGGTCGTATGCCGAATTACATACGTAGCACTCTATCGATTTGGGATAAATACTATCATCTATTTGCCCTGAGGCTTCTGAAACACAAAGAAAGACAAACATTAATTTTGTTTTATACAGGGGATATCGAATAATAATAATAATGGGACGATATTTTTTACAAAAAAATTTATTTAGTACATAAAAAAATTAAAAGACAATCTTGTTTATAACTATCTTCCAAGTAAATAGCGATCAATTATATTATCGTTCAGCAATAATTAAAAAGGTCAGTCTTAATATCCCCAACAGCTTTTAATAATAGCTTTATATACCCTCATCTCATTTAATATGAAAACGCTTGCATAGTTTTACCCCGGAAGCCTCATAATCTGAATTTTTAACCCATATTCCCAACGGAAAGGAACTGTTGTATTATGTACTTAAAGAAATTGTTATTTAAAATTGATAGTACCTCCATTGAAAGAATCACCTCATTTTGTACAGTATGTATTGACAGAAAAATGTTCCATTCGCTTTTGAAATCGATAGGTATGCCCTCGCTTTATCCGATCGACTTTTTATTTTATTCACGGAATTAATTTTAGCCTGAAAACTAATTGCTTTACAATGATGATGAAGTACCTTCTAGTCAGACCAATGGAGCGTCTTCAGAATTTTGAACAGCATCCCTCTTATAGCCGCCCAGCTTTTGGGGCCGAAGTCAGGTTGGGGATGATGGATTGTTTTATAAGATCGGATAATGATAAAATACTGCATTCATTCTTTATTGTTTCCGTATTGCATTACATAGAGTTCTGCACTTAAGTTAGCTATAAATCATTTTCCAATTCATTCGATAGTCTGGCTGTCTCCTATATTGGATTAATCACGAAGCGACACGTTTCTAACACTCGATTTAATCCCATCAATTTTTTCCTAAATCAAACGTATTTGTCCAAGTACGGATTTCAGTACAAAGAACGAATTTAACACTTAAGTATTTCTCATAAAGGGCGATTGTTTTCTACATAATTCCCTTGAGAGGGAATGATGCAGTAATTGCGTTTTCCCCAGCTCGTCATATCGCAGATTTATGCACCCTGCTGATATACTGAGGTGGGAAATTCTGCTGGAGAGTCGACTCTCTGGCGCCAACATTTCCAGCTTACTGTCTACACCAGCAAGGGATTCAGGGACAACAGTCAATGAACCCTGGAAACAGTCTTTATCTGCGACCCAATTCCGACCCCTGCGTATGTACCAACTGCACAAAAGGGAAAATTCGGAAAATGCCTTAGAGAACTTTCGCGTATTCTCTCGTGGTATTTGCCGGTAAATTCGACCTGGAATCCTTTCACTAATGCCACATATATGGATATGCTGTTGTACTTATGCGACCACATTAATATGTAGGTATTATCACATATTTGTGGTATTACTTTACACCGATAAAAATATGGGTAATTTCTCATAATTAATTATGTACATATATTATGTAATTCTTTAGAATATAGATTTAATACTGTAAAAAAAATCACGTTGTGAACTTACATTATTCACAATGGATTTTTACATGGTAATGAAGTTTCCATGTTAAAATTATATACAACATACAAAGTTACAGAAGAACTTATGTAATAAAAATTAGTTTTCAAATCCGGTATTTTACCATGTAAACCGTATGCTGTTTACATAAATAATACTGTAAAACACATACTAATTTGCAATGTAATTTTAAAATAAAAATTATGTAATGTAAAATCACATAACATATTAATCACATAACATATAAACCACATATCATATAAACCACATATCATGATGTAGGTCCACAATTATCCCAACGATATGTTTTGTACATTAACAATGGGAGTTTTATGTGTGTACTTTAATTAGAAATTTTACCCTGTTTTATAATATCACATATAGAGTACATATATGAAATACTAATATTTAATGTTATAAAAAAACCAGCAAATCCAAAAAAATCAAATAAAACGGTAATAATATAAAAAATGATGAAACCATTCGTAAATTTTTATATTTTTTCATTTTTTTTTAAATGTGTTTTTCTTAGCAAATTACACTTAAACCCCTAAGTGGATACATTGCGAAAATCAGCGCACATATAGGTCGGCAAAATTATAATCCAATAGCTACATTATTTATACAATTACCTCGAGGCCAAAGCATATTTCTGTACTTCTTTCAGCGCAAGAATTGATAATCCAGAGCGGGTTCGTGTGACTCGGGGGTCGCACGCAACCCTTAGCGCTCCCTCATTTGGCCTCACTTTTTGTGCCGATGTTTATTCTAATTTTTAGTCAATCTCTGGAATACCCTTGCCGAACTATTGGCCTCCTAATGGGCCCAATTTGAACATATACCCCAAATTAAGTTAATGAAAATAAGGAGATGAAAGGACAATCATAGGAAATTTTGCGAAGTAATTAAAAAAGGAAGATAGATTTTTAATAATCGCGGTTGAAACTAGGCACCTATGCATTACGAGCTCCTTGTAACATGATCCTGAAAACACTTGGACCTTAAGAGGATAACATCTATTAAGTTAATTATTTCATGCAAACTTTCCGTAAAACAGGTTTGTTGGTTTACAGAGGGCAATCGATAAACACTTTGCTATTATTTATAGCCCGTATTAATAACTAATTAGTCATGTCTGCTACTTTATTTGCTTTATGCTCAATAATTTGAAAATAATGTTTAAAATGAATGCGCATTCGTGATTAAAGATAAGAAAGCGCGAAAATATAAGTAAAAGAAAACGCGAGACAAGATATAAAACATTAATCCTATTTATTCAAGCTTAGCTTATGCATTACGTGATAATCTTCTACATCTGAAAAATATTAGATAATGCGAGTGCTAGGGATAAAGGTAGATATAAAAATAGAATGATGACACGTTTATTATTTTTCTCCCCCATAAAGAGGCATTAAACGTTTCCCGAGGGCCACTTTATAAACTGTAACAGGGTAACTAACGAAAAAACGCTATTAAGTTTCAAAAAATAAGATGACGGTTTTAAAAAATAAAATAGTTGAAAAAAATAAAATGGGTGAAATAAATAAAATGGGTGAAAAAAATAAAATGATTGAAAAAATAACATGGTTGGAAAAAATAAAATGGTTGAAAAAATAAGATGGTTGAAAAAAATAAGATGGTTGAAAAAAATAAAATGGTTGAAAAAAATAAGATGGTTGAAAAAAATAAAATGGTTGAAAAAAATAAAATGGTTGAAAAAAATAAAATGGTTGAATAAAATAAAAAGGTTAAAAAAATAAAATGGTTTAAAAAAATAAAATGAAGGCTTCATAAGGCGAAGGTTAAAAAAATCGGCTAACGTTTCAAAATTTGATATGTCCACAGTCTTTGATAACCTTTTACCAATGTTAAAGCAAAAAATGCCGTAATTGTGAATGTGAAGGTCATGCAAAGTCAGTTCGGGTAATATAAAATAATGTACTAACACAAAGAGGAAAACATGTTTATGTAAAATGCGTATATGCTCCTATAAGCATAAAATTACTCGTGTAGCTATAGGATATTCGCTATTATTTTGAAGGTTAACTACTACGAGGACGTCTATTGATTACGGTAATTAGGGACTACTCTTCAACTCTGCTGCAGCAAAGGAGTTAAATCCAATTATACAAGACCGACCATCTGCAATCCAAGGAACTTATGTAATGCTAAACGATCGATTAGCCCTTTCAAATTCAATTCGACCCTATTTGCTGACATTTCTTTTTTTATACCCCGTTTTCCTTGTTGGTTTTTCCGGCTTCCGGATTTGCTTCGCAAACAAAAAGGTAACGGGGAAAATTGGCTTTTGTTTCATTGCTAGGAATATCAATACTAACGAATGTTCATACAAGATAATGTTCATGCAAAATAAAAGTAATGAAAAATAATATTCATGGAAAATAATATTCATGGAAAACAATATTAATGGAAAATAATATTCATGGAAAACAATATTAATATAAAATAATATTAATGAAAAAGAATATTAATATAAAACAATATTAATACAAAGGAATTCTAATATAATGGAATATTAATGTAACATTCCATATAGTGGAATATTATCATCAAGGAATATTAAATATCAAGGAATATTAAATATCAAGGAATATTAAATATCAAGGAATATTAAATATCAAGGAATGTTAAATATGAAGGAATGTTAAATATGAAGGAATCTCAACTATCAAGGGATGTTAACATCAAGAAACGTTAATACCAAGGAATATTAACATGAACATCAACATGAAATGAATGCAAGTAGGAGGTTAATATTCCAAAGGATGTACAAGGATAACTAGGACTTTTACATAATGAGGAAGTGGCCCCTGTGCGCTAAGTGGCGGGAATCGGATTTCAAACGAGCAACCCGCTGAAACTACCCCAAGCCAGTACTTACTTCCTATATAAAAAATTCCTACTAGGCACAGAGTCCAGATCACACCAACACTGTTTTCCATGTTTTCAGCCGGGCAACGCTATCCCAACTCATGCACTTCAGCGATCAAGTCCTGCATTCACGGATGTTCGTGCACGGTATCGACGCCTCCCTGTTCACTCGACATTTACCAGAAATCGTAGAGCTTCGCGACGTCATCAACTAGGTTCCCCCACCACTCGAGGGCCGGTGACGTCACTCCGGCTGGATCGATCAAACATTTCGGATAAATAAATGCAACTATTGTCTGCACTGTCTTCTTCTCTATTCCTTGTAGGTCTCTTGAGTTAGGCTTATGCATTTATTCCTTATTGTTTTTATTATGCATTCTTTGATTACTATTTTTGAATTTCGTTTTACTGTTGTATCACATTTTACTGTTGTATCACTTTTTACTGTTGTATCACATTTTACTGTTGTATCACTTTTTACTGTTGTATCACATTTTACTGTTGTACATATTTCATTTTACCTGCATGATGATAATGCCAACGTTATTATGGGTTATATCATGTTTGACGTCTTTTTTAAAGAAATCAGTTTCCAAGGTAATACAATTACATTTCTTCTCCATTTAATTTGCCTATAGGTTTGGGCCCTGCTTTTCTTTATTCTTCGAATTTGAATAATATTCGTTGTTTAATTTTCACGTATTTTTTTATCGGTAATTTCCTTGTCAATTTTTATGGTGCCTCCTGTGGATGTCAGATGGTCGTGGATGAATATTTCTAATTTTGATTAATACATCAGTTTTACCTCCATTTCAGACAAACTAATTAGATTGACTATCACATTCAACACCTTAATATCTTCAAAAAGTACATAACCTCTGGTAGTATCCCAGATTTTCTCAAAGATTCGGTCATCGTCCCTATTCTCAAACCCTGTAAAGATCTTAATTTCGGTTTTTAGTTATAGACCCATTATATTCTCTCTAACTTTATCTAAGATCATAGAAAAATGCTTACTAATAGATTATTGTTCTGGAGAAGAACGACATACTGAACTCCTTACAATTCGGCTTTACAGGTTGCAGATGATCATCAGAGGCAATTACACTTCTGTATTCCGAAATTTTTAATAACCTGTCCACTAAAAAATAGTCTATTATTACCTTACTTGATATTACGGCATCTTATGATAATGGTAACCATGGTTACCATGTGCACATTATCTTCATAGGTAAACTTCTTTTAACTGGTTTTAGTCCAGTTCTAACGGCCTGCATATGCAATATGGAAGACCAAAAGGATTTCAGACTTTCAAACGTAGGCGTTCCTCAGGGAAGTCTTCTCTCCTCTTTTCTCTTTAATGTATATATTACCTCTTTGTGGCAATCTATTGACAACTATTCTACCCTAATTGCCTATGCAGATGGCCTCATCATTATTCCTTCACATACTGATATTGATTAAACTGTTGAAAATGCAAACTAAGCTATAGATAATATCAAAACTCAGCGTTTTGGTTTGGGCCTATCTATTTCAAAACCTATAACAAAAGCGATGCTATTTTCTACACCAAATACTATCCATCTCATCCCTGAAGAGGAGCGTATTGAATTTGTCAATGAATTTAAATACTTAGGTGTTATTTTTGATATAAACCTTAACATGACAGAACGCATTACTCAACAAGAAATTAAGGCGCTGCAATCCTTAAACATCTTAAAAGCACTATCCGGCATTTTCTAGGGTGCCCATTCTTAAGCAATGTTGTTGTTCTAAGTAGGACTTCTTCTCATATATCACAGAATAATTTATATTTAAAAGAAACTTTTTAAACAAAAACACGCAAACGTGATTACAATTACAATCAATTATAGAAAGTATGACTTCACCAAAATTGTTGGTACATTGACGATTATCGATCTGAGGATGCTCGTTTAAGCGAGCGAAACGTAGTCGAATAAAACAATAAACTATCCCAGGAAGTATCAAGATTTGTTTAATTTCGAAAATTAGATCAACTAAAAACAATGAAGCCTTTAATTATATATCTAATATAGTACAAAGAGGTAAAGCTGCATACTTCACCTAAACACTCCATATTCAGCTTTCCCATAGATTCTCAAATTGCCAGCATTGACATCACAAATTATCTGCCAATTAAAGTTTACCTTACGGTCACCCAAACAAGTGAAAATAGCATATAGAGCCTATGCAACAACAGGAAATGACGTAGGAAATAGGAAATAACGATGTGAAAGGAATAGATGATATAACACGTCAAATGATTAAGTACTGCAGGAATTCTATATACAAAGATAATAAAATACACATTGAGAAGACCAAAGTAATGATAATTTAGGAATAAGGTAAACTACCCAAAGTAAAACTGAGCGGGAGAAATTTGAACTTGTAGATATTTGGGAACAATAATTCATTCTAATGAAAGAAAAGAGCAAAAAATAAACAAAAAAATTCAAATATGAAGAAAAATGTTTGGAGCAATGATAACAATATTTCTAAGAATCCCATAACAGACCAAAACTGAGATAATACACACAAAGAAATTTTACTTTAAAATAAAAAAAAATTGCAGGTAATTTTAAAAGTCTATGATTTATGTTTTTGGAATGAATAAAATGTATTTGATTTAAATGTATCAACTCATTTAAATTAAATACCGTTGCTTTTAATCATGTTAATTTAAATTAATAATTTCGCATTTAATGCAAAAGTCGAATGTTATTAAATCTATAAACATAAATTTTCAGTTCAACAATAGTAAATATTTAATACAAATATCATGATATTTTGTTTTAAATAATATCGTACTTAAAATAAAAATTCCATTTTTAATACATTAAAAGGCTAGTTTTTAGTTTAAAAATCCCAGATTTAATTAAACTTATTTAAACATAAACGAAGATAGACATAGTTCCTCTCCCATCATAGGAAAACCTAGTACAATTGTTGAGATTCTGGTGACAAGGAGATTTGCCAATGAGAGAAGGTTTGTTCGATAGTCGACATCCAGTCATGTGTGTTATCAAATGAAACCGACAAGCCACGCGAATCTAGCGCCACGTGGTGTCTGTTCAGGAGCTATTCCTGATAGCAACGACCTGATAGTTAAAATAAAATCTTGTACTGTGAGATATCTCGTAAAATGAAATGTGTCTTGTTTATTATTTATAATAATAATAATGTTTTACATTGATTGTTTCTATATAATAATAATTCAATGACTACTACAAATATTAAAATTGCACATCACGACAGTGTCCTCTGTGTGCGGAAAGCCCAAACTACGTTTAAAACGTTGTTAAAAATTTGTGTTTTGTATTTGAACACATTACTTTTCCTTTAAATGCCTTTTATTTCAACTTAAAAGTACATCCTTTAATATTAAGGAAAAGTTGCATTTGATATTTTCAAATGCATTTTCATTTAAATATATGATATTGTATTTAATTTAAATATAAAAGTTTTTAATCTTAATCAAAAACCTACTTTTTAATTTGAAAACATTTTTTTTTTATTTTAAAAATATAGACTTTATTTGTGTGTAGAAAACGTAACAATAATAATAACGTGCAAAAGTTCGTTGGTCAATCGCGAAGAAAATTAAATAAATAGTTAACTAATATTATTTCATTAAACATGTAAAATTTACGATTTTGAATTAAACCTAATTTTAGCCTCTAGACATCCGCTAAGAAATATTTTGAATCACATCTTACGAGAAGCCACCAAGTTACTGTATTCTGTAACGTACATAAGCACAAATAATTACACAATAATGCCCATGATCATTTGGAAATTCGAGCAAACCGCTCAAAAAAAACATTTCCTCTAATTGATCTAGTGTTCCTGATTGTGCGTTTTTCTTGTCAGTTAATGTTGCAAACTATAATATTACTCTGAAATAATGTATAATTTATAGCTACATATAGAGGCTACTATACACTTATATCGATTGCCTCAATTGCCTTATTTCCAATGGAATACCCGTGAGGTTCTCTCAGTAAATACGTATGCAAACATTTGTCCGATTTACGGTGTTTACGGGAAATACAGAGTTCAATGCAGCTTGTTTATTGAAACAAGATTATAGCCGCAGCCTTTGGCGACCTACTGTCTGTTCCATAAAAGGGGACAAATTCGATTTTCCTCGTTAATAAGATGTTGTATGAGTTTCTGTAGAGTGAAATTTGTTTGAAGGATAATGAATAGCTTGTTGTCCTGCTGTGCAGAAAGGTGAAGGTTTTCAACTTTCCTGAGCTTTCATTAATAGAGGTAAATTTGTATCTGCAATTAAATAAAAACTGTGTGGAGAAAAATTCCTTACTAATATCACATATATGTGTTAAGTGGCAGCTAGCTCAGCTGATTTTTACAAATGTAAACAGTACCCCCCTTACGTACGTATCTCACCCGCAAAGGACCCTGCCTTGAAGCGGAACT
>JAWQRP010005795.1:0-10342 GCA_033557875.1 Quadriops clusia
AAATATATATGTAGGATAAAATGTATGTGTATATAGTAATATGTACACGTGTACATGGTCAGATGTACATGTGCACATGGAAATAAGTATACGTGTACATGGTAATAAATATATGTGTACATGGCTGCCCGTGAATTTTCTCGGGCATTAACTAGTATATTTATATAAGGTTGAAGTTGAAGTATGTACAAGTGTATAGTTGATAACAAATTACGAAGAACTTAAAAGCGTGAACTAGTTATTCTCTCAATAGCTTTCCTTAGTTGTTGAAATTTTGAAATAACTACATATATAGTTAGTTATTAAAATTATTCAAATTGATAGGCTTCTTGGGTACTATTATGCCTCCATTAAAACAAATTGTATATAGATTACACCGGAATTAAAAAGATGTAACCTATATACAATTTGTTTTAATGGAAGCCTAACCTATCAATTTGAATTTATTATAAAGTTTTTGTTTATTAGCAATAAAAATTTATTCAGTGGATATTTTAATATTTATTTTGTAAAACTTGTATTGTCACATTAAACAGCATTTTGTGAGTTCAAAAGTTCAGAATACTAATATTAATCTGTAAAATCAATTACAGAAATAAAATGTATACAATCTGGGAGAATTCGCTACATACGAACCTGAAGAGATAGACAATAGATACATACGATCATGCAAATAAAGTAAGGAATAAATAATGCAATACATTTCTTAAAAACATAAAATGAACGTTAAGAAAAACAATCTAATAGTAGTTAAAGTTATTAGATAAAAAAATAATAAATACCTAAGCAAGAAAACTGTATAATTCCTTTGTTAATCTAAATTATTTCAATTATTAACCACATATAACTTAAGTTTCTCTCAGTAATTTCACATTATAGTGGACCAGCAGATATGTGATTAATCACACAGCCATAAGAATGAATAGTTTAAACATTTTTAGAAAATAATTGTTATTTTTTAAAAATCATTTTCCATTTCCACATATTGATACCAAACTTGTTAACATTCCACACGAACTATTAGTTTGATCGCAGCAGAGAAAAAATATTGATTAAATAAATAGCAAATAGCATTGTTGAATGCAGAAAAATGTAATAATGTTGTTTATTCCAGGATGAAACGCAATAAAAATAACTGTGTTTTAGTAGCGCAAATATTTTAAAGGTCCAACGTAAAATTTAATTAAGCATGTGCTCAAATTTGCACGTTATGTGCGCTGTGAAATTGCCCCCGCGCTTCCAGAGGGTTGGTTAGAAGTATAAACCATTATTTAGAAAGGCAAATTTAAAAAATCGGGGATTTACGCAAATACAATTTAGTAAAGGTGTCCAAATGATTAAATTCGGTCACATTTGAGATTAAAGATAAAAAAAGGATTTATGGCTCTAAAATATTCACCCCACTTCAAATAAGTTAATCCTTCCACTGAATGTTTTCTGCCGTATTTCAACCTAAAAGTCAGTTCGCTTAAAGGATTTAACATGAAATTTAAATGCAAAAATGCGCCGTACACATAATCGCTAATAATTTACGAATTCTGGAGTTACTTAAAAGCACTCACGAAGAGGCACGACCTTTTATCAGTTTTTGTTTTTTTCCTTATAACTTCGTTACCGAACGCAGAGAAATTAAATTTTGATCTTTCACAGAAAAAAAAGTATAAATTACAAAAAAAAGTATTTTGTATTGTGATGAAATTTAGAACTCCGTTATTACAATGAAACTGCTTTGCTCTTCGGAAAATCCCATAATTTCTTTGTAAATTTCTTAAAGTTCAGGAATCTGTTACAAGGCAGCACTAGGCTTTATATGTGTGTGAGACATCAAAGGAACAGTATGTGATAGGTAGGTTACGAGATTTAACGCATATCGACAGGGAAGAGGACTGTTTCTGACTTTATACAGTTAACGAGATGAGTCAGTAACGTGTGTAGTATATATATTAGCGTCGCAATTGAATGAAAGAAAAAAAATGCATATGAAGCTGCAGCGGTTTCGTATCTCGCATACGGCTAAATTTGTCAACAATTCTGTTGTTCGGCGAAGAGACTTGAACTACATGGAGGGTTGCCAAAAATCTGGACGTGTTTGTTCCAATTTTTAATAGCCCTAACGATCGAAATAATCTTGAACTAGATTCAACCGTGAATCTATAGAATCGAATCCTCATTTGGCACTAACTCTTCCAGCTGACTATTGTATTTATTTATAGCTGCTTTCGCAATCAACGTCAAATCGAATAAAATAGAGGGAAATAATCCTCCTAGTTTATGTAAACAAGACATCACCAGATGCATGTACTGCAAATCAACGAAACGTTCATAAATTTACTGTAATGTTTCACTGCATTTAAATTTATGTGTACGTTTAGTAGATTATTATCCACTAACTGTATATTAATGACGAATTAATTTAATGACCAGATAAGACTCGATTAAGTGTTATGGTGGTTTGCAAAATTAATATTAATTTTAAAATTACGGTTAATGAAAAAAAAACTGAAAATTGTCAGGAATGTATTCTATATATGGATATAAATAATAATGTAATTATGAACGCTGACGCCACATTTCAAACCATTGACTCTAAAATTATTGTTTACTAGAACAATAAAATTCATAAGTTTACCTACTATTCTATTGGCGGTGTTGTTGTACATAATGATAATTAATTAAAGTGTATAGAATTAGATAGCTGTTCACCGAACGAGTGAAATTAATCAACAAACATTGTGCAAGTATCTAGTAAATATACGCCCTACCGATCGCGATCGATGGTAGAGGGCAAATTACAAAATTATAGCTGAAAGTGGCAATGTTTTTGACAGAGTTTCGCGCGAGTTTTAATTAAAACTTTTGTATTTGTCATATTGAAATCTTCTCGACGCAGTTCATTTTAAATCTTCGTTGGAGTTTGTGCAGGTTTTCAAGGGTGGTTAAATTTAACTTACAATATATCAGATTCTTAATTAATGCCGGGGATTGTTTTTTAATCGGTTAACTATTTCAACGCGATGTAATTCAATTTAAATTTCTCTCCAGTTGTCACGTTTTACTAACTTTTAATTGCTTCAACCTCGACGTCAACGGCAATTAATCTTCAGTTTCAATATTTTCCCGACATTGCACTGATTGCGTTCCTGAAGCAACTATTTCCAGACGGAAAAATCGTTAGATTTCATGAAATTTTAATTGTCGACAGGAATTTATGCATCCAGACTGAACCATGAGTATTTCCATCTCCGTCAAATTTGTTTCGTCTTTGAATATAAATTTATAATTTCAAGCTTTTATATTGTGATACGTTCTGTGGGATTGAAATGAAATATGAATTTTTCTTCGAAAAACATGTTGTGATCATTTCGAAATAGGGAAATTTGTGTCTGAAGAAACGTACAAAACACAAACTACATCCATGAAAATTACTGAAAATTGTTTTCCCTGATTGCAAAGGAAACGTTTCATTAAAACAAATTTCTTGAGTCATTACAAGTGCTGGTAATATATCTTTGTAGCTCAAGTGCAAACACAGAACTGCAATTATACAAATATCCTACTCTCAAACATTTATTCCGGAAAACGCAAAAAGGTAGAAGAGAAAGAATAATCATATTATATATGCAATTTTTTAATCTTTAAATGAGGCAGTAAACGGAACGATTTATTTGGAACTGCGCTTGAAAAATTTTAAATGGATTAAAAGCTCTGCTCGGGGCATGATAAATGCGATGTACTCGCAGTATACTCCGCTAAATGCAACTCTCATCCGGCTCCTTCATTGCTCTCTTATTTTATTTCCACTTTAATTACAATGGAATATCTGGGGAATGAAATAAAGGCAATGAGTCGTCAAACCATTCATTACCAGGGCTATAAAATTATATTTATTCATTTGAAATACCAAAAATACTTAACCCATTTTAATGGATGGAACACTTCCACTCAGTCGAGAGACTACTTATGTAAATCACTTGTAACTTATTCCAGTCGTTTGTTCCCAATATAAAACCTGTGCTACAAGAAAGGCAGCTCGGACTTACGTAGGTACATAATGTTTATACGACGTGACCTGTTTCTTACTTTCAATTTCGCCCAATTTTTTCTTCATTGGCGATGCTTTCTCCCGAATCCACTTAAACCCACCGTACCGGTAACTCAGGGCGTCAACATCAATTTCCCAGTAAAGTATCGAATTGATCAGATATAAATGTAAGAAAAGCGACATTTTCGAAGAGGGTAAATAAATATTTTGCTGCCCCGTATAAATACGAAAAAATGTCACTCGCATTATTCCCATATTTGCCAAACACAATTTCAATGCTGAAAAATGCAATAAATAAAAATTGCAAGGGCTGGAATATCTCAAAAAGCACAGCAAATGTTTTGTAATAACGGAATGAAATAAAATTCCTGATATTATATTTCTTTAGATACATAATACACGAATCTAACGTATGGTTATAACATTCATTTTTGGATCGTTCCTACGTTAAAAAATTAAAATAATATCTTATACCCAATCATAACCGATCATAAAAGTTAAGTTAAATTAACAAATCTTAAATAAAACTTGGTTCTGACATTGCAATAAAGATAAGAGGAATTTAAAGCTCATTAGCTTCCACACTACTTAAAGAAGCAAATGAAGATTTTTACAGCATTTTCCAACGAAAATTCTAATTACTGTCAGATTTGTGCCCTGCATCGAAATATTAAAAGACGACCCTCCCAAATGTTGGTTAGCTGAAAATTCTCGCTCAAATTAATGTTTACGAGGCTTCGTACCCGTGATAACAATTTTGTGGCCTACTGTAAGGATTTTCGAGTAATGTACATCTTAATTAAGATGAAAAAGAATACCAAATCACGATCTTTAAATAGGACTTTGATGAGAATGCCGCGAAGGCAAATGAAACACTCGACTTGTTAGTTCAAATTTATTAAAAAGGTAAATACCAAATACCCCTTGGGGGATTACAACTTAAATACTTTTTTTAATTAAAATGTATTTCTTGTCAATGATTGCAGCGGCGGTGGTGTAAAAGCGGAAACTCGTTAAGTTTATTTCTCAAATATCTCTCATTTGAGAAATGCCTTTAATTGGAAATCGAATACTTTAAAAGACATATAAATAAAGAAAGTCTAGACAAATTAAATTAAGAAACTAGTATAAATCAGAGCTTTAATTCGCTTTGTGTAATGCCATTATAAAATAACCGAGCTTACAAAAAGTGTAATATTTCATTCTTGACGATTTATTGTATTTCTAGGACCGCATTTCTATTACGTACAGCTCAAAACAAGATTATGTTGCGTTGAAAATGAATGGTACGCTTACTCAAACTTTCAAAACGAGCGAAAAAACTTGTCAACTGTATCATTATTCAAACAACTGGTCAGCAAAATAAATTTTGTATTAAAGAATATGTTAGTAAAATAGGGTTATCAGAAAAAAACAGACAGATTTAGCTGAATATATAGATATAAGTAAAAAAAGTTGCTACTGACTGTGTAATAGGAGTTCAACAAATACATTGGATAATATGTTGAATACATTAGATACAACTAAATAAAAAATAAACAAACTTGTCCCTAAAAAAACGGAAAATGCAGCTTTTCGTGTAACACTGATGACTTAACACCTTACATTTAGAAATTGAACTTAATTTGGGAAATAGATTATTCTAATTATCATTGTCTTAAATATTTCCCGTTGTTCGGCCAAAGGACCTAGAAAGTAGTAAAATAGGCGATACAATAAAATATGTTCTTAACACTACTATTACATATGTAGTCACGTGCAGCAATTTTGTTAAATATTATACAGCACGAAATAATAACATAAATTGTTAGTCCTAAAACGTTAATATTTAATCATTTCTCTTGTTTATAATATTTCCATGAAAAGTGAATTTATAACATATACTGGAACAGAGGATCATAAAGTTCTCCAAATCTGATCAATATTTAATATTCTATGTAGGTAAAAATTTATTTATCGCTTGTATTTTTCACACATTTTATATAATACCTACATGTACATAATTAATATACATACTAGTTTCTATTCCTTAAAATGGGAAAATTACCGTCAGACGGACGGACGTACGCACGTACGTACGTTACGACGGTAATTATGTTTGTTGATTACATTCTCGTAATTTTGAATTCGGAAGCAGAATCTTTTATTTTTTTGAGATTCCTTAGTATTCTCCAAAATTTCTTGCTATTGTATATTGTATCCACCATACAATTCCTATAACTACCCTCTTAGTAAAGCCTTCTATTTGTCGTGGAAATCTGGTCGACCATTAGAAGTAGAAAGAAGAATATCGGGGTAAATCCTATTTCCCGTTATTTCCTATTATTTTTTTTATTATTGTTTGCGGGCAGCACCTTTTCTGAGCGACGCTCGTTGCGTCACATTTAATTCTCTTAACACATTTTTAAGAAATGAAATAAATTACGGACAGAATTTATATTTACAATCTCATTTTCTGCTTTAAGAAAATAGGAAATAATGTATTCTGTTGAACGTGTAACACGGGAAATAAATTTACGAGTCCATGCTAATATGAAAACAAATGAAACTCATATTTCAGGGAATAAAAATAAAGATCGGAGATGTTGTTGTCTGCAAGGGCGCCAGATGTGACAGTGCGAAAAGACCGAATTGAGGAAACGAGAAACATCTAAAGCCTTTCTAATAGGCAGGACAAACGTAAGCTCCGGACGAAGAAGAGCTGCCGATTGTATGATTGTCAGTTGGCTGTGAATCACGAGTGTTGACCTTGAACAAACATCGACTTGCCGGGAAAACGTGCAAGTTTTCTACATTATTGGATTATTTCTACAAAGACAGCGATTCGACTGCCAGAGTGCTCACATCTACTTTGTCAACAAACAATTAATATGTAGGCACGTTTTTTATTTATTTTCTCTAACTCGGAAGCATTTCCTAAGGAAACATCTCTGTCAAAATTCCAAACCACCGAATAAATCGATTTGCATCACATAGAATTATTTGGAAATTTCAGGAGGTGAAATTCAACAAAAGCAAACTTTCTACCTTGCGCCTCCGCCAATTGTGCTGGTATATGATAACGCTTAGAATTTGGATCAGTGAATAAAATTTGACATTGTAAATGCATTTTCACTAATTTTCATCTAAATTGTAGGAAAATACAACGAATCCAATTGGAATTTTAACTATGCGCTTTAAAAGCAAATTTTTTTCGGCTAACCTTTTGTTCAAACAAATTTTAAATCCCAGTAACACAAAAGCTTACATTTTTATGTCTCTTTGTGAGGACTGGTCGTATCTAATATCGAGGAAGGCTGCAAAGCAAACGGACCTACGAATGCATTATGGCAGAATAAATTTCACTTCTGCGCCCGACTTTTGTTGTTACTCGATGAAATATTCATGAACACTACAAAAAATGATATTTTGATATTTATTATTTTTATATGTTAATTCGCTTTTGCGACTTACATTTTTGTAATTAGAAGAGTAATACTAAACATCAAAATGTTTCCTCTTAAGTACATACACATAAATAAATAAGAGGATATAAGTGCATTTTAAATTAAAGAAATCCGGTAAGACTTTCTATTGTTCTGAGCAAGGTATTTATTACAAGATATTTAAGATGTCAAGCAGGCATGTGGTTGCTTTAATATAAATTTAAATATAATTTAGGTGAGACCTAGCAGCTGGGTATGATTTAATTAAAACGGTTGTATTCTATTATGAAGTGTTAGAATTTAACGCGCATCCTTTAATAAATTATTACCTAAGTTCATTTCAATGTTTGTAGTGATACAATTTTGCGCTAAAGGAACACAAAAAATTGAAAAAGAAACAAAATTTCCTCATGTTTACAAACGTTTTACATCATATGATTCCATTAAATATGTACATATAGATACACATTTTTTCGACGTTCCAATTAATTTACATGTAAAATAGCGTTCTGACGTTAAATAAACTGCAGGCTGTACGGAAAAGTTTTAAAAGGTTATTTTTAATATGAGTACATTGAACTTATTTGTGAAGTCTGAAATCCCTTGACGGGGATTAGGATGGAAATTACGGAGGATGCATACGAAAAGCAGAAAATGTACTTATAAAATATTTAATAAGGAAATCGTTTATTATTGAAAAGAATCTAAGAAATTTTAACAAAAACTTTGACTTCATAATATAATGTGAAAAGAAATTTTACAGCTTTGTTAACAGAATGAATAATTTTTATTGCGCCTCACATCTGGGTAGTCTTAACTATTGTTAAGTATATAATTAAACCATCTTCGGTATCAAACCAAGAAAAAATTTGAAGTAGATACAATGAATGTTTCCTCTCTTTGAAATGTAAGCTTGAGTGCATTAACTTTTTGTGTGATATTAAAGCACTAGGATATTATAGAACTAGTACATGTAATCGAGAGCTTTTGTGTCAATGCATTAACTTTTTATAAATCTCTTTGACTAAAATCATCGGATAATTTGAGAGGCGACATTAAAGTAAACCACCGTTTATTTTAATTTCCTCCAAAAATCGTTTATATACACATCACTTTTTACAGAAGCTCATAAGAAATACTATTTCACCGGTCATCCGTCAATGTCGCAAAACGGGGTGATAACGAGCAGAAAACGATTTTCGGAAGGAATAAATAAAGTTTAATCAAAGCGGCCGAAGGGGCAAAATATTGAAACATATTGAACTTTCACCTCATAGAGTTTGATTTTCCTTTAAATTATACTTTACAGCAATGCGGATGAACTTTCAGACAATTGATAACGAAAAAAGTCAGTTCGTATCTTCCACTTGGGGGCAAAATGCCATATTTATTTCGCGGTTTAAAAGGTTACTGGCCACGATTTCCATTATCTATTATTCAAGGAGCATTCTTGCCGCAACACTGCTTGCTGGTAGATGGTGAGTTGTAGCCTTAGTACACGCTGACGATTGCTATCTCATTCTCCGGAACTACATCGCAGAGAAAAATTTATCGGTCCCCTGTACTAGTCTCCAGCCGGGTTGATTTATATGTCTCACTATTAGCCTTATCGCTGTTCACTAACGCCACGCTAAGCTATGGATCTAGTAAAATTGATTATCTCATATATTACGATTTCAGTATTATCATATATTCACTTCGTCTGTATCGGAAATTACCAGGTTTAACGCCGTTACCTTCGTAAATTTACAAAGAATATACACAATTGAGATATGGAAAAGGTCAAAGGAAAATAAGGTCGGTAATTTTGTTACTTGATAATTTTCAGTATCACGTTACATTTGTGTCTTTGTGCCGATTTATTACAGGTTTTCTAATTAGGTAAATGTTTCAAAGAAAGTAATATTTCAAGTAGAAATTAAAGAATCGGTTTACCAAACAAGAGGAAAACAGCGGAAATTATTGAACCGAGTTTTCAGTTGGAATTGTCTGTGAAATAGAGATTCGACAAGGGTAAAACACAATAATAACCAAATTAATTAATTTAAGTGAGAATTGGATTTCACCTGAATATAATGAGCACCAAACCAAACACGCTTTTATGTTTCATCTATTATTATTTGCGAAGCAAGGAAGTAATGCTGTGTTTTACCAAATGTCTAAATTCTTCCTTATTCTCCAGAAAACTCCAATAATTCGCTTATAATTGGAGTAATAGAATTAGAGAGAACCCAAATGATTAACCGATTAAGCTCATTGGCCGATTCATTTTTTTATCCGCATGGGGGACGAAACACAGGGCTTATTTTCCCTCTACATTAAATAAATAAATTTAATTTTGCTAAAAGAACTACAGATTGTATTTCTAAGTGGATCATGTGTTACTTTCCATTTCATTAAAGCAAATATAATTAGCCTTACCGAATTTAAGCATTAGTGTCATGTTCCTGTACATGGCAGATAGGTGTACATAAATTTATTCGCGTCATGATGCCAGGCGCACATACATCATAGCCGAGTTGTCGAAAACATTCTGGCGATGATATATTACCAAGTCCACAAATTTTGCTACTCTGATGTAAAATATGTGGGTCATCCTTTGCATAATGCTCTTAATTGTGTCGTGTGGACGGTCAATTTGACAATATGAACGTTAACTCAAGTTGCGAACTATTTTCCTGACAGAATTGTACCGCTAGGTGTTTATCTCCACGTCATCCAGATTCTAATTACAGTTGCGGAATATGTGGTATGGTGTCTAATTCTCAATGTATACATATAATTAAGATCACAATAATAATAAAAAGTAAGTTTTGTTCACTGAGATTTACGTCATTTACTGTGATTTCAATTTCGCATTTCTAATTTGCCTTCT
>JAWQRP010005796.1:0-10341 GCA_033557875.1 Quadriops clusia
AGGTTTCTTTCGCTTATTTTCAAACCTTTAGTGTCTTAATAGCCCCAGGTTTCTTTAGCTTATTTTCAAACCTTTAGTGTCTTAATAGCCCCAGGTTTCTTTAGTTAATTTTCAAACCTTTAGTGTCTTAATAGGCCCAGGTTTATTTAGTTGGTTTTCAAACCTTCAGTGTCTTATTAGTTCAATTAAAAAAATATAGTTCGTTTTATTCAACATACGAGTAAAACATGTTACTCGAGGATGAGAAAACGGCAAGGCGATCGTTTTGGCAAGATATGAGGGTCGCGCGAAGGGCGAAACAGCAGTGAATATGAGAATTAAAGTTGTTAATTATTAAGCGTTTTGCAGTTTACCTTGAGAGAACCAAGAATTCTCAAGAATAAATTTTTAAATAATAAATTCAAATCTTATGTTCGGATAAGGGACGTTCCGATTAATTGACGTTCCGATTAATCGATGTTCCCATTAATCGACGTTCCGATTAATCGATATTCCCATTAATCAATGTTCAGAAAATCGATGCTCTACTGTATTAGCTTTTTTTTCATTAATTTTATGAAATTTGACACGTTCTTTTAATAAACTTTAAGATGCAAAATATGAATTGCAAATTAAATAGAATGAACGAAAACGTAGATATTGAATAAAAATAATGATCACAAGAGTGACAGTGCTATTATATTATTTTTTGTAACAACATCTGTATATACAATTCTGTACCTCAGAGGTAAGATATTGTATTTGCTGTTCAATTTTACTGCAGTTACGATATCTTACCTCTGAGGTACAGAACTGCATTTTTGGTTATTCCACTAGAAAAAATATACCTAAGTTGGAGTCAAGAATGCCGACCAGGTGGCAGTTTGAAATTTTGTTATAAAAAGTAATTTTTTTAAATGTAATTACTATCGTGTCATTCCTTAATTATATTTTTTTAAATAAAAGAGTAAAAAAAATAGAAGTATATACGCATAGCAATGCAAAACTAAATCGTTATAAGGATTTATACTGTGTTAAGGATTTAAATACGACAGTTTGACGTTTGCGGTGCTTTTGGTTTTTCCACTAAAATTCCATGTTGGCGGCAATGACGGTCGCCATTTTAATGAGCTGTCAGTTTGAAAATTTGTTGTTAAGGCTTATTGTTGATGTTTTCGTGATAAAAATGTGGGGAAACATTCGTGCAAGTGCATTAAACTCGCAAGGAATTCGATTAACATATTCTGGAATATAGGCCGACGCGGTAAGTCACGTTAACTTTTGTTTTTCTAATTTTTATTCACTTAGATCGGCCCACGTTGATTCGCCAAGGAAAATGTATAGATATGTGGTTGGATATGTGGATGGAATATACACAGCAAATATTCACCTACAAATATTCGTTTAAAATATTGTGCGTTTAGTGCAGAAGCGTTTGTTGTAAAAAATACGTGTAAAATTCACTTTATTAGATGATTACACCAATATAGCATGCGTTGCAATTTAAACAATTAATATTGTATTCAAGGTTGGATTGTTTCAATTTGTTATCTTTGTTTTTTATTTTTGTGCAAGTTAGCAACTTTCTAATTTTATATTTCATATTATGTCCCTGAAGAAGCTTATATGAATAAATACAACATTGGAAATATTACAATAATTTTAATCATTTAAGACATTAATATAGAAAACATTTTTTTTTATTTTTCAATATAACCTCGCCTAAATCCACTATCATCGTTACAACAACGTCAGCTAAGGACTTCTTTAATGAGAAAATAATCAATAATCACTGTTTAAGTGATAATGTTAGACGGTTTGTCAATTTTTTTCGATGTTATACAGAGTTATAGCGAATTTTTAAAGTACATATGCAGTTTACTTATACATATGACATATGTGTAAATATATATATATATATATATATGTGTGTGTGTGTGTGTGCTTATATTGCGTCTAGAATATTATTTAGAAGTGTCTTAAGCGCAAAAGAGGATTTATGCCGGAGTGGCAGCGAAAGAAAAAAGAAATTGGGGGTAGTGGGGAGTAAAGGGAGGAGTTTATAATATTCAAACCACGTGCGTTTGCAAGTAGACTGTCTATATTGCAAGCAATATCAGCAAAAGAAAAAGTGGAGCGTCGGCAGTGCGCCTGACAAGTGCGGCAAGCTGGCATATTTTTTTTGGTCGAATCGTTGGTTGTTCGGTGGCAGTTTTAACTTAAAACTTTATAAATAAATTTAGTGTAATTGTTATAAACAGACGTGATCGTTGAGCGCGCGCATTGCCCCGGAGTCTGTGACATGCGTGGAATGACTTCACGTTGCCGAGATGAGACGAAACTTGTAACTAACAGCTCTGGCACGGAGTCTCAGTGAGGTTTCGGCTTGAAAGTGGGAATGTTGTGGTTACCTTTCGGAGCGCGATAATGTGGACGTATACATGTGCATCAGACAGTGTTTATCTCCAATTTGTGCGATTACTCCGCAATATGTGATCGAAACCTTGTAGGTATTTTCTTGACACTCTCTTAGGAATAAGGTCGTGCAGATTTTGTCCGGATATTTTTACTGCTTCTCGGCATGTAGTGCCGTGCCGACACATCCAAGAAGCCGATGATCTCGTCCGCACTCACATTTCTCCGTAAAACCGAGGAGTTTTGCAAAAAAATCGCGGTGCCGATTTTCAGTCACGATTTTCTGGTTTTCGCTCAAAACGCGCTCCGCTTCCGAGTAATTTATTTGCGTAACTTTGCCATTAATGCCTCTCTTGCGTTCATTGTTTACCAATGCTACTCACGATCTTTAGGAAACTTTATTAGTAATTGTGCAAATATACAGAATATACTGAATATACAAAATATACAGAATATGCAAAATATACAGAATGAAACGAAAAACAGCAGGGCACATGCTTGCTAAACCGCGACACCACACGTATTTACTACTACTACACAAATGTCAAACTCATGTGCGCGATACTCATAAGTAATTCAAGTCAAAGTGCTTGTGACAATAATCATAAATAAATAAATAAATTTGTACACCAATATGCAGTGCAAAAGCTAGAACATTATGTGTGCGCTATGTAATTGATATATAATCGATTTGTACAGTTACGTGTCAACCATGTAACGAACAATCATTTTTTAGTTTAAGATGTAGAAATGAATCACTTGGCCTACATCATACCAAATCACTACAAAACCGTCGATTGAGGATTTCAGTTCAAACGGCCGAAGCCCTCGTTAACGAAATAATGCGACATTGATGATGGTAACAACATAAACAAACGATGTGTTTTGCACGCATGATGCAATTCGACGTTAATAGACCAATGAATAACACGACGATTTTACAGTTATTGTTATGTTTGCATTAATTCACCTCCGCATAAAATAATGAGGGAAGTTTGCATTCTGTCACATGAAGTTAACACGTAAATTACGAGTTATTCTTAATCATAAAGCCACTACTGACTAGCTGATTAAAAAAAGAATGACTAGACAAAAAGAATGGTTAGACAAAAAGAATGGTTAGACAAAAAGAATGGTTAGACAAAAAGAATGGTTAGACAAAAAGAATGGCTAGACAAAAAGAATGGCTAGACAAAAAGAATGGTTAGACAAAAAGAATTGCTAGACAAAAAGAATGGCTAGACAAAAAGAATGGCTAGATAAAAAAAATAAACGGCTAGCCGAATAAACAACAGGAGTAATTCCGGAAAGGTTTTCCCCATGTACCGTTTCCTGGGGCCTGGATATTTGCAAATTACCCGTGATATTGTCAAGAACAGGTGCCAGAATCAAAGCTTACATAATTTTATTGATGTCTAGTTAAGCGTGAATCTTCCTGTACGGTTCACTCGTCACACATTCGTGCCTTCTAATAAAACACCGTGTATATTTTAGCTCACTTCCATGCTAAATAAATGGGTTAATTTGCAATTCTATTTCGCGCAGCGGCGTATATTTTCGCTTTCTGGAATAACAGTGCGGTTCGTGTCGAATTTCTTCCCGAGATTGTTTGAATTATATATAACAACCCCTAATTACTGAACACAAAACATCCAGGTAGAGCGCTTTGCACAGGTATGCGCAGGTAGTTCGTTCTGAAGATCTAGTGTTGTGAAGGTATTCCGGTTGCACGGTTGGACATTTCTAGAATTCCTTCCCATTTCCTCATACGTATTCCTCGGACTGTACATGTGCTATAACTTTTACGTTATGAACCAGACTCTCGTAAAAGAAATAGCAAAACATCCACCAGGTTAGGTGATGTCAATATTATCACCGAAACTATGCACTAAACTATTACATAGAATTAAAATATTCCATACAAAATACCTAGATAAATAGTAGGAGCCCTTTATACGTTTATATTTTAACAATAATATGCAGTAGGAGGTATATGCAAAACCATAAAGCAAAGCTCGAAATTCTTTACCCTAAACTAAGTCCTTTGTAGCATTTCCACTCCTTTATGACGAACGTTATCATACCTTGATTTCGCAGCATTAAATTTAGTCCCGTGCATTGTGCAAATGCAGCTCATATGCAAATTTTGGCAACACATTTACATTTGTCGCAACAGATTCACAAAACATTTATTTTTATACAAACCGCGAACGTACAGATAATAATGCAGTAGGAACATATAAATATTATGTAATATTTCTTGTTTATGTAGCGGCCGCATGTGTAAATAAACAAAACAAATGAATCTCTTGCACATACATATAAACACTTATACATACATATACTTACCCATACATATGCTTACACATACATATACTTATTCATACATATGCTTATTCATACATATACTTACACATACATATACTTACACATACATATACTTACCCATACATAGACTTACACATACATAAATTTATTCATACATATACTTTACACACACATATACTTACCCATACATATACTTACACATACATATACTTATTCATACATATACTTATTCATACATATACTTATTCATACATATACTTACACATACATATACTTACACATACATATACTTACCCATACATATACTTACACATACATAAATTTATTCATACATATACTTTACACACACATATACTTACACATACATATACTTACACATACATATACTTACACATACATAAACTTACACATACATAAACTTATTCATACATATACTTTACATACACATATACTTACACATACATATAAACACTTACACATCCATATAACTACTTACACATTTAAACGTTTTCATAATAAGGCGCAAACGTGTCCATCTTCCTCAAAATTAATGTGATTTAATTAATGAGCCTTCGCTGATTATTCAAGACTAATCAATTATAATCGGGGAAAAATAATAACAGACATCGAATATTAATAGAAGTTTGGGGAATTTGCTTAGCGCGAAACGAACAATAAGCGAGCATTTTAAATAAATTGGAACAAAATTATATTTGTATGGCGATCACATGACGATCAATAAGCACAACGAAGTAATTAATTTTGTTCACCATAACAATAATGGTGCAATCAAGAGCAACCACGAAAGGTCAAACTTATCAGAGATGGCTCTGTCATCGCAATGGAAGTACTGACCTCTTGGACTCGGCCATTCTCTTAATAGTTACACGCACTTTCCGGCTTTTCTTTTCCTAAAATTAACCGAATACTTTTCATAAACCTTTCGGGAAAACGATAAATTATAGTTGCGGAAACGATAGATTGCATTCGCGTAAACGATCAATTGTATTCGCGTAAAAGATCAATTATATTCGCGTAAACGATCAATTATATTCGCGTAAACGATCAATTTTATTCGCGTAAACGATCAATTGTATTCGCGTAAACGATCAATTATATTCGCGTAAACGATCAATTATATTCGTGTAAACCATCATTTATATCCGCGTAAACGATCAATTGTATTCGCGTAAACGATCAATTATATTCCCGTAAACAATCAAGTATCGTGTTGTCAAATATTAATGTAAGGACGTTTACAAAACAAATTCATGCAGTTCATTTAAACCATTTTCTTCTCTTTGGACTATTTGTCTTACACTATAAAAGTTCTTTGACAAAGATGGTTAAGGATCTATTCACACAAGCGGTCACGACCCATGCCGTCGCATTCCAGCAGGTTCGGTAACCGCGAGTGTGAATAGACCCTCAACCATCTTTTATAGTGTAATACCCTTCAAAATGCAATATTATAGGTGTAGTCAATAAAATGTATAATAATGTAATAATTATAAGGTATAATTACCTTTTAAATTAATTTCTAGATTGAATTTATTTCACTTACATTTTTTTTATTGAAACAAAATTAAAATTATATTCATATATAATAAATAATATTAATTCCCCAAATAAAACAAAAAAATCCAAAAACTTATACATATTTACTAACACAACGCGCATGGTCAGAACGGTCCTGTTGAGAACCAATACCACATATACCAAAGCTTAGTTACAGTTCGTAAATCAAATTCTACTTTAATCCCTTCCTATTTCTTCTCCTTCAAGTTAGTTTATCCAAAGCTGAATAATCACGAAGAAAATTCAAGCTGCTATATTTTCGACGGATGGCCATTGTGAAACAATAAAGCCGACATTGTTGTCATGTATACTCTGGAAAGTGAATCGGAATTTAATTAAACTTTGATTAATTGCGAGCAATCATGGAGGTGCTCAAAAAGGCTGAAGCGCGTGTGTTTTAACTAATAACGAAAATAATTGTTTTTGGTCCGTTTGTTCAGATTGTTTACTATGATGATAACTAATATCAATTTGTAATGCTGAAGTAAATTACGTTTTATGCTTACTTGAAAAATAAAGTAAAATTAAATTAAATGCCATGTTTGCTTGTTTTATTACTAATTTTATTCATATAGAAACATAATAGGTTAATTATTAAGCATATGTTATTCTCAGAATTCTAGTATTCTTATTATTGTATAGTATTCTTATGATTGCATAGTATTCTTATGATTGCATAGTATTCTTATTATTGATTAAAAACGCGAAACAGTTTTTCCATTTGTACTTTGTACAATGAAATTACGGTAGAATCCGGCCGGGAACAGGCTAAACAATTACAAAAGAACTGACGATTTTATTTTTACTTTTGGCCCGGCTAAATATGAAATGTTACATGCAGGCGTTAGTTATGAAATTTCTTTTAACGCCGTCGTGTTAACGTTGTAACGTTTGTAAATATAATTTTTAGGCAGCCTGTTAATTATAGACAAACGCTTTAGCATTGTCATTGTGTTGAACAGCGAGGGTCATTGAACAAACATTCTCGGAAATAGAAAATGGATAGATGTGCTATGAAAAGTAATAATCGTGAAATAGAAATAAAAATAACAACGATAAAAGTGACAGGAATGTGCGTTTTAGGCGTAAAAAGCTCAAGTGGAGTTTATTAGCGGGCGGCGGGTATTTACTTAGGTTGTGCACTTTAAGGCCCTTTATTAACTTTAACGGTCTCTTTTTATTTTAATTACGGGCGGTTACATTAATTTCACGGGAGTCGCTAAAATTTCTTTTATGAAGCACTCGAGTAAATATTCAGGGCGCTTGCGTTGGCCCCGACAAATAATTCATCAAGCTGCATCCTCGAGGAAATTAATTTCGAAGCAATAAATAAAATGAAAAGAGTCAACGGGTGAAAAAAGCTAGTTTGTTTAATTTGAAAAGTTTTATGAAATTACGAAGTTCGAGGGCAGAAGACGTGGACTTTTAATTTAATAGACTTCAAATACGAGGGCTCGATAACAATTGATCACTCCATTATAAAATTATTTAGAGTCGGTGCCTTAAATGACAGTCGTGCTTTTGTTGCATATTAATAATTTTGGTCGTATTCCGCGTTAAAAACATGACAGACGTACGTTCGAATAAAATACCATTAAAGGCATCATGTTAAATCTTCATTCTTTATCATGTGAAAAGCCGTGACGTAACAAAATGACGTCATTGACGTAACAAAATGACGTCATTGACGTAACAAAATGACGTCATTGACATAACAAAATGACGTCATTGACGTAACAAAATGACGTCATTGACGTATCTTTCCTAGCCTGCTAAATATGTCGTACTGATTAGTAAATATGACGAGAGTACTGTTGTTATATCAGTTTGTAAGATTCAATCTATATAATTTACTGTAAAAATATAGGGAATTCGGTTTAATATTTCGCTTCTATACTGATTTATTTGCAAAAATATCTTAATATGCTATTATATTTTCCTGTTATTTTCTCCTTATTACCTGTTAAGTTGGACATACAGATTGCTGATATATTAAATTTAATTACTTAATTGACTGAATAGAAGATACAAACAATTTTTTTCTAGATGAAAATAAATCGTTTTTTTGTTTAATATTACAATAATAATTGTACCAGTAACCTTTATAAAACAACGACTTATTTTTATCTTGAAAAATATGCGTTTGCTAAATACAATGCATATTTTGTTCTTGCGATTACTGTTTTTTAAGGAATGTACTGTAAATGAAACAGGGAAATAGTGGTACAGTAACAATCACGTCATGCAAATTTTAAGTTATGCTACTAATATTCTCTTCTTGTTAATCTGTAAGTTGTGCATTTACGCATCTGGCAGTACATCCTGACAATTGCATGACGTCATAGTTTTATCATGCTACTGTCATGCTAATTTATAAGTAAATAATGAAATTAAAATATTCAATAAATCATCAGTTACAGTACGAATAATTTAATAGTACGAAATGTAACAAATTCAGTTTGAGTTTGGATCCCACTTCATTAGATTGTTAATATTACCGTACGAATGCAAAGTAAACGAGAATACGATCAGTATGACATTGGACTGCCATTTTCACATACTTTAAAAATTCCATTTTTCTCTGTGTATTTATTATGAAAAATTATTATTAAAATAAAGTAAGTAATAAAATAAAGTAAGTAATGAAATAAAGTAACGAAGATTATTTTTCTCATTTGAAGTGAACGTGTCATTGTGTTCAAAAATAAAGATCCCCTCGAAGTAGTGCGTAATGGAAATTAATCATATGTTTGTGAATTTGAGTTATGCGGGGGAGTCGGAACAATAGATCAATTGTGTCTCCCGTTTCTCCTTCTGTTATTCCAGAACGTCATGTTCCCCAGAACATCTCGACGTGAAATAATTACTTACCGCATGCGAAAAATCTCTCCTTGACGTTGCGCTGCGATCGTAAAATTTCCCTTTTCCCTCTCGAAACAATCTAATCGACCCGCGGGACGCCCCAGATTTCGGAGAGTTCGAAGCTTTAAATTTTTATCCCCCGAATTCGCCATTATTTTATTTAGTTTATAGCGTCGCAAACATTATATATTTCTGTAATGCCTCTTAAACGTCGCTGCGCCGTTAAAGTTTACTTTTACGGGGATTCGAGCTAAAGCTGACAAACTCATTTTTTCGATGCGACACTCCACTTTTATGCCGTGGAAAATCTATACTGAATTCTTTATGTACTCTTCAAAAATTGCTTACAAATAATAAAAGTTTATGGAGTTAATTCGCCTTTACGATGTATGCTCGTTTATTGCTAAAACGTACCTGTGTGAATAGAAGTTCTTTTACGTTGTGTTTTTACGCTATGTTTCCCTCTATGTTTATATTATCACATAATATGTTTATACTATGTAGTATGTGTAGTATATGCGGTAGTATGTACCATGTGCACGTAAACTTATGGTTGCAGTGTGCTTATACCATGTAATTTGTTTTTCTTTCTCGAGTCTGTCGAGTTCTGGATTAAAAATAAATTAAATCAAAATTAGTTTTTTTTTCTACCGGCGCACAGTGCGGTGAGCCTATGGGAGATATAGACAAAAATAAAATGAGTAATTAGATCACTGTTTTTTTACTTTTCTTTGTTCTAGAATGTAATTTTAAACACTTCAAAACAATTTAAATGATATTTTGAAAAAAAATTTTTTTTATATATTAGCACCAAATGGAATTTTTTTTATTATTGCTTTTAGGAAAAAATGTTATTTAGATAAAAATTCAAAATTAATTTTAAGTTACTTAGATGTCATCTGCAACTTTCGGTTTGGCCGTGGTGGGACAAAACATAATTGAAGCGTTCGGATGTAAAACATGTTTACTAGCATGGAAATGCTATGTAGTTAACAGGTTTTACACCCGAACGCTTCAATTGATGTATAAGAGTAAAGTACCCTTATTTTTAAAAGTTAAAAAAAAACTTTATAAGACAAAGTTATCCAATACTACTTTATATAACCAAATATAAAGTTTGGTAAAATAATTAACAAAACTTAAGTTTATTTTTATTTTTCTTTTTTTTTTAGATTTTTT
>JAWQRP010005797.1:0-10340 GCA_033557875.1 Quadriops clusia
TGTACATGGTAATATGTACACGTGTACATGGTCAGGTGTATATGTGCACATGGCAATAAGTATACGTGTACATGGCAATAAGTATATGTGTACATGGTAATAAATATATGTGTACATGGGTGCCCGTAATTTTTCACGGGCATTAACTAGTTTACTTATATAATTCTGAAGTGTTTAGTGCAATAAAAACTCGTCCGCGTTAACAACAATAAGCGATGTCCACGACATCTTTGGGCTAGGGGGGAAACAACTTTCACAATTGGGAAAATCGATTTTCCAAACGGCGAATTGTGCAGGTTTCTGCTTTGTCGAGCCGTGCTGATGACATGTACACAATTTGTTTTGTCGACGTGCTGTTTAAACCACTTTGTTTAAACGAGAAAAGGGATTTTTTGCCTTGGTATTTCACTTAAGTTAAATTGTGTTTTTTTGGGAAATGTTGCCCGTGAGTAATTGATTTTGTTTATTATTACAGTATTAATTGTATTTGTGTTCTTGCATATGATCATTGTTAAATTTTGTAATAAGTTGTGAGTAATAGAAAAATATGCTCGCTTTATTATTGCGCCAAATACATTACATATGCATTTAGGTAGTATTTTTTAAGTTTGAATCCTAGGTAAGAATATACATATTTATTATGTATGCATATATGTAATGTCTATGCGAATGCGTAATTTATGTGAAATTTAATGTTCGATGAGAGAAACTCATTTCAGCTCGTAATCGAAGGAAAAAAGGGTGAAATAATGCAGGATAATTTGTAAACAAAGGATTCGGAATTAACTTTACTCCTCCAGTTTGGAGATAATTGGTACGTTATTATTATTAATTTCTCGTTGATTGGTGAGGAGGCGGGGCGAGCCTTGAAGGGGGCGGCGCCAGGCCCCAAATGGAGGGGGCCCGAGGGCGGGCCGGAATGAAAATGAAGGCTTGAAATGTTAGGCGGCCGTGCCCATTCAGTCTTTATTCGGTTCGGGCACGCGGCAGTGTCGCGCTCAGACGCATTCCAGTGTTTCGAGACGTTGCGCATCATCTTCAGGTTCGCCGACGGGATCACGTGCGATCCGTCCCTTGTTTTTGTGTGGTTGTTCCCGTGCTTTGTGAGGTTTTTATGTTCTTTGCCTAACTGTTGGAGATGTGACAACAACTGTGTAAATAGCAAAAGGAGTGCGGACAGTTTGGACTAGATTATGTGTAATCCCGGAATATGAGTTGTTCGGAAGTTATGTATCAAGCATATTATCCTTACCTTTACCAAAGAGCAGGAGGGGCCCCACCGGTTTCGGCACACCCTGTGCCTAGGGCTGGGCCCTTTACTTCGCCTTTTGGAGCAGCTCACCAATATGATCGTGTGAGTAGTGTATAATGTTAAAAAATGTTTTTAGTTGGGAAATAGAGGGTTTAAGAGGTTCAAGGTTGGGTTTAACCTAGTTAAATTCCGGAGAAATGCATAGTGAAATGTAAGAGTGTCCGACGGGTTAATATTATACCTACTAACCGAAGTAATGTTATTGTTTCTGGGACGTATCTTATTACATTAAAACAGATGGAACAAGGTAGTGGTATACTAAAATATCTCCTTTATTTTTAAAGATAACCTTCATATTTTTCATGATATTTCACGGAAATTTAGTATTTTATCAAATTTCAGAATTGCCATTTGATCGACAGTGATTTCACTGCAATATCTGTAATAATAATAAATATTGTGTTATTTTATAGTGTAAATACTACAAATCTGTTTTATCCGGTATAGCAAAATACCGTTTAGGATATGTAAGTGTTTATATGTTTTTGTGCATTTGTAAACTTTGTCGATGGTGATTTTATGAGAACTGTTCCGTCGGCGTCGCGTTGGTCGATTCTTTTATATTGTTGGCGAAGGACTGTACGTGCATGTAGTAAAATCTTTATAAGGAAAATGACCTTGTGCGGAGCACTACAGGAATCCGAGTTGTTGGAATAACAAAATGTAGATAAGTACATAAACTGAAGGATTTTAAGGACCTCCGCAAATTCCCTCCTATTTAAATTTAAATTCAATGTGTTCTATAAGCCTTACCGCCGCACATATCAAGAAACGACTTTCTTAAAATTTGTCGTAAAGCCGATATCGATTCTTCCTTCGGTTAACCATTATGGTGTACTATTACTACTACTACTACTACTACTATTACTACTACTACTACTACTACTACTACTACTATTAGTACTATTAGTACTACTAATATGGTTAAATCTTTGGTGCATTCGTGCGGTACTAATCGCGAGAAAATCATTATTTGAAAAGAAACCACTATTGATCACACCAGAAACCACTTTTGGAAGCCTTTCGCTATATCCATGCAGATCCGCGAAGAGTAAACAAAATGTTGTAAATTTTGGCGAAAAAAAGGTCCAAAAGTCGAGACACGATCTTGTGCAGAAGGCGAGTGATCAAGCAGGCGCTGTGCAGGTTCTCGCCGGTTCGGAAAAGGCGTCTAGATGGTTCGATTGTCCGGCATTAGCGCGAATAGAGCGGCTGCCCGATCAAAGTGGTCGGTCCTCTGTCAAAAGCATTCCAGAAGTCCGGTTCGGTCGCTTCCCGGACTCCCAATTCCAGCCGCAGCGGCTTGTTTTTGCCTCTGAGCCTATTTATCATGGCCGCTGCCACTAAAAACACCGTTTGATTAGCGATTTCTGATCCGATCATCGGTCTTATTTAGATCACGGCATTTCGTGCCTCCATATGGATTCATTGTCATCGCTGCGAACCGATTCCTAACAATGGCCCATATAACATCCAGAGGCGGCTTATGAATGGTAATACCACCGACAGACCGACTCGAGCTGGACGCGACGAACATATTTATTGTCGATAACAAGAAAAAGAATTCCGCTTGCTGATGTTTGACGGCCTCAAAATCTTGTGCAATATTGCACGGCACTTGTACAAGACATTCTTTTTGGTTGCAATGCCCACATGCAAGAACTGAATAATCCAACACTGCTTTTGTCACAATATCCATTTGTCACAATATCCATTTGTCACTATCCTTTGCAAAACCTTTTTTTTTTCAAAATTATCCTTATGCTACTTTAATCTGTGCGGCGTTAAGAAGAAAAAAAATGAAGCCAAATTGTGTTATACCTACTTTTGTACACAAATTATTTTAACTAATATATCTACTAATATTTTAAAAAACTCTGTTACCTTGAACATTCCCATAACCGTCATACTGCCAGTTCTGTTGCCATCCTGATTCACCTTATGGGAAAAGAATTGTTTACGCCAAAGTTTGGGACTTAAAATGTTAACTCAAAATCAGGAATAATTAAGAAATTATATTTAATTAAAGAAATCAAAGATCAAAGATGTTTCACACATATGTTAATTGCAGATATTAACAACACCGTTGGTGCTGTAGTGTTCAATGTAACAATTAAACGGTAAAACTCTCTTCTAGCGCTATTTGGTTTTTATTATCAGGGATGATTTACAATAATAGATGTTTAAATCTTAGATATATTTCCTGTTTCGCACGCTTTAACTATTGTATTGTATTTCATAGTTATATGCCAAGAAAATCTCAGCTCCATTACCTCTGAGGAATCTTATCTGTCTTTTACTGTTTTACATTTGTTTTAAAGTTTACCCTCGGGAAGGACAGATCAAGGTCGACATATTGCAATATGTTCGTTTAATTACGTTCCAGCGCCTAATAGTGTAGCCTAAATTTATACACATAACCTCATCCTTTTTGCCCTTCGAAGGCTTCTTAAGCCCGGTTTCTAAGAATGTCGCGTTCGTAAAAAAGTTTACATCGCATCGATCGGATCGGTTTCGAGCTACTTCTTAATACTCATCCACTCTTAAATAAATCATCGGTATTTCGTTGCACAGAGCGTGCTAGTGATAGCCGATTCTTTCTCTCACCAAGGGGTCCATTATGAGAAGACAGCCCTAAACCTTCTTCGCGGTGAACGCCGTGAGAAACGTCAAATTAAAACTCACCTCCCATTTATCACAGTAACCGGCGGACACCAACATCAATTTTATTGGGAATTGACGTGCGCACAAGATGTTGAACCAATATTAAACGACAGTTCTTTACTGTCCATTTCGCATTGTACTAAAATATTATCAATTTAGAATTAAATTGCTCATTTATAACGAAATTATTTACTTCAAATTGAAATACTATTTTAAATTGTTAATTTAAAATAAAAATGTTAATTTAAATTAAATTGTTAATTTAAAATAAAATTATTAATTTAAAATAAAATTATTAATTTAAAATAAAATTATTAATTTAAAATACAATTATTAATTTGCAGTTCAACGTGCAACGGCTTCAAGAGTCTCATTCGCTAAGTCAACCCTCGTCGAGTGGTGTAGTGCTGGGCAGCACCAGCAACACCACAGAACACAGTTTGTACCTTCAGGGGTCAGCACATAGTTCTGGTGGAAGCGTTGGATCTACCCCTAATAGCCCCCTTCGACCAGGGAAAGAAGAAGACTGCAGCTTGCATGGAAGAAGTAGCACTGATGGTAAGTCGCTGTCCCTGACCCATATTATTCTTCTGTTCTCCCAAAATAAAATTTTATCCAAATTTATAAAAAGACCCAAATGAATACTTAAATTGTTATTACCAAATATTTTATGATCAAATAAATTTCTTAGGGCACTTAAATTTTAAATATATTTTCTTATTTCTTTTCTATCGAATAATCTGTATGAACATTTATTAAATTTTATTTGGATTTAAATATTATTCTATAATGGGGTTTTCTCATAGAAGAGGGATATGAAATTTGTTATTACTATAACGAAGATATACTTATAAAGATTATGCTCCTTTACGAAATTTCAGCCCCCAAGATGCCATGATTTATTAATAATTATTTATTCTATTTCACTGGCGAAAAATGTTTCCACGGGGCGCAACTTACAACTGAAAGAAAAATATACTAATAACTCTACCAAAAGAGATAGCTTCAAATAACACCAGACGATACATAGATTGACGTGTGCCATATTTAAAAAAATATCCACAAAAGAAGAAGAATAAGAAGAAGGAACGATTTTAGGTTATAGTCTATCAATGTCACTGACGGCGATCTTTAACTGTCATAAATCTACTATCTCTTTTTAACCTTATCATGAACCGTACATAAAGAAAGATAAATTCATTATGCTGTAACTAAAAGTATAAATCTTTCTTATTCTTCTTACAATCACGAAGTTGCCTGATGCTCCCCGTAAAAAAAATGAGTAATCCCAAAGTATAAATATTTTTTTTAAATTAATAAAAGAGAGTACAGACGTTTGGTCCATCGTAAATCATTCCATTTATTATGTAGAATACCCCATTTAATGTTGTGCAACCGTGAATTTCCCACGTATATACCAAATTGATACAATTCAATACAGTCAAAGGCTCGGTTCCTTCGTTAATACCTTAGGCAGATTAATAATAACAATAACCTCAGTTCAGACCAAACAGCTGCGCAATGCGCATTAAGAGAGAAGTCGCAATTCTATTTCATAAATCTCGAGTAATTAGTAAATAATAAAACGCTGAAGACGCAGCAACAGCAGCAAGAGGCCGACTTTCAAATGAATTCGCCATAAATACATCACGGGTAATTATGAGATTTCTACGTACTCTCATGTGCAACCAGGTTAATTTTCTATCTCACGTTGCGCTTGCACGCATTGGCAAATTACTCTGATACGTTCTGCAGGTGAAATTCATTAGGATTTATCCATTTTACTTGCTTATTTATTTGTATGTATTTACAATTAAAAATATAGTGCTCATTGAGAAACCAAGCACTCGTCAGAAAACTGATACATATTGGATTTTGTTATATCTATACGTATAAGTATATGTTGGCTAATCCAAATTAAATGTTCACTGCATAGTAGTATTTTTTCTACTCTCGTATTTTAAACGTAGATTTTATTATTTTATGTTGGTACTGAAATTTTGAAGAAATAAATAAGATCAAAAAGTTTAGAACAGGTTACCCAACACTCAATTGCCTCTTTCGATATATCTTTCGAATTTATTCGTGCCTACTTCTAAACTAAAGATATTTCAAAAGTTTTTTTTTATTGAGTTTTTTTTTTACTTATTCATCTTTCAAATTCATATTCCTCTTTAAAAATGCATTTTTGTTTAATAATACTACCTACACACTTTCTGAACCGTAATATGAGAGTTCTGCTGTGTGACACTCTTCTGCTTTCTAAGTTTAACATTTCGGATATTGTACTTACATCACCACTGCGTCTATTGATATATTCATCAATATATTGATGAATAAGATGCCTAAAAAATTCAACGTGTTCAGATTTTACGTTTGAGGTTCATTTATGGCCTTGGAAGGAAAGACCATATTTCCCACACTTATGCATTGGTGTGGATGGTTGGATTTGACGTACGTTTCTCTATGTTGCCTGTTTTTACCACAAGATCCTTACGGGCGCCTCTTTACTTATATAATAATAAATTCAGATTTAGAAAACTCCAAAGAATAAACTAGAAATTTTTAATAGATCCTTCACCACAAATTAGTAAAGATATCTTGGGGATCAATCAATCGTTTATTATTATTTTATTAGAGCATATGAAAGGGGTTTTCCCCAAAAAAGACCAAAGACGAATTTCATACACGAGTCCATGGAATTGCAGTTCTTTGCTATTTTACGTTTTTTTTAAATTAAAACTGTGTGACTTATTTGCTATTGCATTCTTTATATACTGCGTGCAATACTATAGAAAGTTCAAAGTTTTCAGTGGTATCATTACTGACATTATACCTACGCTTTATTTATATTACCTAACTCTTTTCTAAAATTTGCAGAGTTTTTTCTTTTTAATGAAAATTAATTCATAGAATCTCCTGTTTTTAATAGTTATGTAAATTTTCTTCGAAATATTCACATTTGATAGTCTTTCTTTTATTTCAGTAAAAAAAATGTTTTGATTTTTGCTCACAATCGCTATGTATTTCTTAACTTTTTTGATGTTCTCTGTCAGTGATATTAGGATTTTCTAGTGTGCATTTTATTCTAGACTAGTAGTTGTTGAATCAGTTAAGAATTAATTCCACATTTTGGTCTTCACTGCTCAATATATGTTATCAGTATATGTTATCAGTACACACTTTTGTAGAAAGCCACATTGCCCACTAAGTTAGTTAGTATTTCCATAGAACGATTGTAGGGAAAATTAATTTTTTGGTACTTGTGATTTATTTTTTATTGGCACATTTCAGCGCTCTAGAAACACACAAAAAGGGCGTACAAAGAAAAAGGAAAGATAATGAGCATCAGAGGAACAATAAAATCCGTGCAATAATAGATTATGAATTTAAATTTGAGTTTGAATTAAGTTGCAACTTACATGAAGTCAAGTAACCACATGTGAAAAACGTCGAAACGTGTTAGCCCGTTTTCGCCATTTCATATTCACATATTCTCAGAGATATTCTTCCATGTTTTACTTATATTTTTCATGAAAGTTATACATTATTTCAAAATCAAATTTAAATTCTATTATTGCACAGAATTTTTTGATGCTGGGAACCTCATTTTTTTTTTACTTTTTCTCTTTGTTAGACCTTTTTGTGTATTTCTAGAGACCCGAAGATGTCTTTTATTCCTAATCTAACATGTCTACTCTTTACTTGTACATGGAGGATATTCCTCCCAAGTACAAGGGAATCATTATAAATACGAAAAGAAAGATATGCTTATACTTCTACATTTTGCTTTAAATGATAACCTTATACTTCTATCTTATGCTTGGGAGGATACGTACCCATTGACTAACACCAGTGAGTACTAACACGGTGTGGAATATGGGTTTCTAACACAAAGGTATATTAATGACAATATTTTGAGCAGTGAAGACCAAAATATTGAATTAACGCTTAACAGAATCAACAACTACCAGCTCAGATTAAAATTCTCACCGGGGAAAACGGCGGATAGTAAATTAAATTTCCTAGATTTGATTTTGTACAAGATGTACCTACACAGTAAGAAAAACAAGATGATTTATTAAGAAGGAATGTTTAGGCAAATAAACGAACTTCTTTACTGATAAGAATTAGAAATATAGTATGATAAAAAGTTTGGTTGATGGAGTATAAAACTAACTAACCCTGGATTCAGAAGGGAAACGCTTGAAAAAATCAAAAATAAATTGTACAAAAATAACTATCCACAATATTTAGTTAACAGTACAATCAAAGATAAAATTGAGAGAACATAAAACCCACACATGTCAATGCCATACATAAAATCACTAACAAAGAACATCAAAACTAAAGTTAAGAGCCCTGCTCAGTAAAACGTGGGTACAGAGAATTATATGTATACTTTAGGTACCCATAACAGATTTATTCAGATCGGTTTTAAAAATATTAGTTAATAAAAAAAGCACAATGAAAAATGTGACCGAAATAAAGTTGTCAATGCAGTCCTGTAGAAAAGTAGCATTTTATAGTATTTGGGTTAAGTTATAAGAATATCCCTCTGACAAATTAAAGATAATTAATTGACATTTCCAATGAGTCTAGGACCGAATTTCTATCACCACTAATAATTGAGTTACGGGCACCGAAAGTTTATACAAATTTAAAAAAATGAAAATTCGTTTCATTAGTACTCCTTATTTGGTCGACTATGGGACGTTAGGTATACTGTATGCCATTTAGATAGGGTACCATAAAATCATTGTCGGGACAAAAAGGATCCCTCATTTAGAATTGTACACATTATATAAATTATGGGTATATATCTATTTAGACAAGTTTTCTTTTAATATATTTACAATAATAGGATTTACAAGATAGCGAACCAATTGTTCACCGTGCAAATTTGGTTCTTGTTACTTCCTTCCTCTTTCGTACCTAATACCGGTTTTCAATGGCCCAGAGTAGTTCAGACCTTGCTTGATTTTATTGCTTCCTTAAAATACTTTCAGTGAGCAGGACTCTTGAGGAATACAATGAAGAGATAATGACCAAAACACGACAAAACATTTTTTATCTACTCAAATAAAAGACAAAACCAATAAACACAAACTATGAAACATGGTGTACAATGTAAATATTTTCAAGACTGAATAGAAGATTCCATAAATATATATCCAAGAAACAGGAAAGAGTGACAAAAGGACAGGTCAAGAATAAGGAAAAGAATCAGTACCGTGGTAATTTCATATAAGATGTTAACAAGGACTATAATTTAACTTATAGGCTTTATAAATACATAGATATTGCAAAAAGCCTAATATAAATTTAAAAAAATTATGTGATGGTAATGTTGATTATCAAACAATTCAAATGTATTCCTTTTGAAAATAGAATACAATACAATACACTTTAAAGTTTGGGGCTCAAATTCTCAATAATTTCTTGGGAGAACTAGTATAGGTAATTTCTCAATAGATCTTATAAATAGATCCAATCTGCATTCTCAGTAGAACACCCTCAACTATAGAAGCTCTTACCAACTTTTAAGTATTAAACTAGTTCAAAAATGACGACGCAGTCTGCATAGTTTCATTCACTTTATTAAATTTTATACTCAAAAATAATTAGCTTTGTTCCCAAATTTAAATCAATGAAACTGAAAGTTGTTATAATTGTTTCACTTCATTAAATAAGTTTAGCTCGTTGTTAAAAAATGCTTCCTAAACATATAAATAAATAAAACATCAAATAATTCTCAATCTCTATATACTCTAATACTTTATTACATTGGCGAACGTGACTTATACTTTGCAGACATCTACCTTCTTTTATGTTAACGACATTGAATATCTATTTTAATTTGAATTGGCTTTACTCTAACTTTTAATTAATGGTTACGATTATCTTGTTTGAATTATTAGATTTGACTTACCATAAGTTACCATAAGTTTTGTTTCAAAACATAAGTGTTTGTGTCATACTTACGAACTAGCGAGCGTTTTCCTCTGAATGATTATATATTCTTCGTTACGGATTTTTAGTTTGTCAGTCTTTCTATTTTCTTTAATAATAAGTACTGATATTCGTTTTTTTTATAACAACATTCACTCGCTGCTTACAAGGGAAGGGTACGATCATTGGACTCTGACTTCGGATTGAACTAGGTCCATTTGATTGGTTGCATAAAAATATGAAGATTTGCAATTTTTTTACGGGCAATGAGCCATAGACGTCGAAGGTGGGTGGGGGTTTATAGTAGAAAATCACATATTTGTTTTATTTACAACTTGAAAACTACTAGGCCTATCTATTTGAAACTACATATTTAAGACTTTTATTAGGTGACCTTCTTACAGACTAAATT
>JAWQRP010005798.1:0-10340 GCA_033557875.1 Quadriops clusia
CTTGAACCTCTAGTGTCTTAATAGCCTTAGGTTTCTTTAGCTTATTTTCTTGAACCTCTAGTGTCTTAATAGTCTTAGGTTTCTTTAGCCTATTTTCTTAAATCTCTAGTGTCTTAATAGTCTTATGTTTCTTTAACTTATTTTCTTGAACCTTTAGTGTCTTAATAGCCTTAGGTTTCTTTAGCTTATTTTCTTGAACCTCTAGTATCTTAATAGTCTTAGGTTTCTTTAGCTTATTTTCTTGAACCTCTAATGTCTTAATAGCCTTAGGTTTCTTTTGCTTATTTTCTTGAACCTCTAGTGTCTTAATAGTCTTAGGTTTCTTTAGCTTATTTTCTTGAACCTCTAGTGTCTTAATAGCGTTAGGTTTCTTTAGCTTATTTTCTTGAACCTTTAGTGTCTTAATAGTCTTAGGTTTCTTTGGATTACTTTCTTGAACCTTTAGTGTCTTAATAGTGTTAGGTTTCTTTAGCTTATTTTCTTGAATGTATAGTGTCTTAATAGTCTTAGGTTTCTTTAGCTTATTATCTTGAACCTCTAGTGTCTTAATAGTCTTAGGTTTCTTTAGCTTATTTTCTTGAACCTCTAGTGTCTTAATAGCCTTAGGTTTCTTTAGCTTATTTTCTTGAACCTCTAGTGTCTTAATAGCCTTAGGTTTCTTTAGCTTATTTTCTTGAACCTTTAGTGCCTTAATAGTGTTAGGTTTCTTTGGCTTATTTTCTTGAACCTTTAGTGTCTTAATAGTCTTAGGTTTCTTTAGCTTATTTTCCTGAACCTTTAGTGTCTTAATAGTCTTAGGTTTCTTTAGCTTATTTTCTTAAACCTCTAGTGTCTTAATAGTTTTAGGTTTCTTTAGCTTATTTTCTTGAACCTTTAGTGTCTTTATAGCCTTAGGTTTCTTTAGCTTATTTTCTTGAACCTCTAGTGTCTTAATAGCCTTAAGTTTCTGAAGCTTATTTTCTTGAACCTTTAGTGTCTTAATAGCCCTAGGTTTCTTTAGCTTATTTTCTTGAACCTCTAGTGTCTTAATAGCTTTAGGTTTCTTTAGCTTATTATCTTGAACCTCTAGTGTCTTAATAGTCTTAGGTTTCTTTAGCTTATTTTCTTGTACTTTTAGTGTCTTAATAGCCTTAGGTTTCTTTAGCTTATTTTCTTGAACTTTTAGTGTCTTAATAGCCTTAGGTTTCTTTAGCTTATTTTCTTGAACCTCTAGTGTCTTAATAGCCTTAGGTTTCTTTAGCTTATTTTCTTGAACCTTTAGTGTCTTAATAGTCTTAGGTTTCTTTAGCTTATTTTCTTGAACCTTTAGTGTCTTAATAGCCCTAGCTTTCTTTAGCATATTTTCTTGAACCTTTAGGGTCTTAATATCCCTAGGTGTAAAAAACTAAACTAAAACATCTACAAAACGTAGTCATTAAAAAGTTACAGTTATAATGGTCGTCGAAACAGATCGGGCAATAAAAATCAAAACAATAGAATTTAAAATACCTACTCGTTTGATCAGTTAACACACCAAATTTTGCTAAACCTAACATAGGACTCTCTTTAAATGTTTAAAAGTGTGAAACTAAAGATGGACAAATGGTTACAGTCTGTTCGAATAAAGACCAGGAAACGTTATATCTAATGGTAGATAATAATGGTCGAAATGATACTTATGCTCCTATGCAAATAGGACAATTAAAATCACTTTTTGAGCCTTTCTGCATTACGGTACTTGCTAATAATGCCTACACACAGACAGCAAGAACCGATCTTTTAGGACCTGTTGAACCCGTGAATGGGAGTCTGTTTGCCCTGTGGCGAATACGGTCTGACCTCCATTGTGCCAGCTGATCTGGTACTGAGTTCGTTTATGTTAAATCATCCTCATTACCGCAGAGAGCAATTACTCTTGAATGCTGGTGCATTGACACTGACTAAGGAATTTTCGTGTAATTTTATTAAATTTTAAGATTAAGTCTGTAATATAGAATCTGTATTATAACTAACAATAGCATACTATAAATATAGATTATTTTTTTTAAATGTAGTTATATGAAAAACAAAATAGAATCAATGAAATAAATTTGGACTTAGATGTTGTAGAGATTCCCAGACTAAAAAATAACACAAGAAAAGGATTAAAGAATTATTATTAAATAACAATTATAAAATAGATTTTAAGCATGACTTTGTCGCAATGGTGAATGTGATAACAATTAACAGTTATGATAAAATTGCAAATCTTAGATTTAGAAATTCTAAAATAGAATTAAAAACATGTACAAACGAAAAAATAAAACTGAAGTCTGTAGACATTAAATTGATTTTGTCATCTTTATCAGTCTACTATTATTATTATTGCAGTCAGAGGCTCCTCTTGTATAAGATGCAAAATAGAAGAACATATGATGATAGTTCTTATTAATCGTATAAGTACGTTTTTATAGTGCACTAATAGCAGTCAAGTGCATCTTGCTCTCAAAGGGAATTATCCTCCACTGGAGAATATCTTCCACTAGAAGGAATCCAATAAGTATCCGAACGTAATTAATGATCAATCAAGTTTAAAATTCGATCGCGGCGATCGAGCACGCCAGAAAGAACTAACTCTAATAAGACAAGCCGACCACCATACGTCCAGAGCAAATAGTCTGGAAAATGAAGCGGCTGTAATTAGGAAGTTATGCTCTTAAACAGTCGGCCGAGTGCGTCTGCATGAACGTGCGTGCGTATTTGCTTTACTATTTTCTCACATACTGCCGCTGCGGTTTCGCGATTACTAGCAAAACACACATTTAGCACATTATTGCAAAGTCGACGCCACCATTCAGCTACCTTGTATTCCATCGTCCTTAATGCCTTTGCTAATCAGCTCCTGTTGGCTAGGTTTAGCGAAATGATGGATCATCTACGAGCAGATATCTACGAATAGCTATTTAGTAGTACGTATGTACGAGTATAGTATCTCCGCAATTTGGGACGAGAGAATGCGAAGAGTCTAGCAAAATAGACAAATGCTCTTTTAATTGTTTATTGCAATACCTTTTTAATAGCTGTGTTGCAGAGATGTGTTCTTGAGCTAATTTCTAAGCTTTAGCGTACTTTTGACGTTATATTAACGTTGACAATAGTACGTCGAGTAGCTTATAGCCTTTATATAACTACATATACGTAGTATAAAACTTAATTGTTAATTTTGTTGGTGGTTTTAAAGAGGGCAAAGTAAACACATAAGAACTAAAACAAGAATCAATAATTCGACCAAATCATTTTGTGCTCGTTGTATAGAAAGCTGTCCTAGGATGTAGGAAAAAATACTTAATTGTTGATAATGATTTAATTAGCACCAAGTTTCTTCCATTTATGAAATATATTTTGAAATTTATATTTATATCAAACTATCTCAAGAAATAATGATGATTACACATTTTCCAAAATTAATTATTAAGATATTCTGCAGGAGATTGAATCAAGGTTGTAATCTTAATCCCCCGTAATTAGAATAACTATGAACTAGCTCAGATATTTGCATCTAGTCATAACAAGAGGTGTATCAATATAAATGACTCCCGGAGTCTGCTAAAGACGTAATCATTCATATGCTAATGCGACGAGCGTCGAATATAGGAGTAACTGTGCATCCTAGGCTCCGGTATAAATTACAATTCCATGCGCCTATGCCGGGGAATTTATCTCTTCATAATGTGAGGCTGTGTAGGTTAGGCTCGCCTGAATTCTACTTCTGTCACGTTGGGACTCTTTCCGGGGGAAATGTAGGCCCAGAGATTGTAAGTGCGAACATTTGATTTGAAATTGATACCTCGGCAGAGGATTGGAATGCTGCAGTGCCAGACATGTGGACAATAATGAAGAGATATTCGAAGTTTATACTTACGAAGTTTATACTTAGTCGTATGACCATTTTCATATTCAAACTTATGCCTCTGTTGAGACTGCAGTCTCAACATTTGAGTTCGCTTTATGTCTGTTTGCCACCAAGTAATAAAGTACAAAAACTATTTCAATTATTTTGAATCTATTCCTCGGTCTTCAAGTTCAAGTCACGACTCGAGCAGCCCGCACGACCTAGCCATCAAAACTCGTGATTAAAACCATTTTTAGTGTTGAGGATGCCAATCAGTGCCGTCACATAACGAACTAAAATGGTTAATACCAATACCGAAGACTGCGGCCAATGACTTTTGCGGTAAGGCTATACTGTCGGTAATTTTATATTGGTAAATAGGTGTTCCATTACTTGTTTACCGGGTAAAAATCTCGATAATAGCGTACATAACCTTTGGGCGAGAATAAGTTCGGATTGAATTACATACTTGCGTGGCACTTGAGGTATCTTTGCTCTCGGAGACACTTAATAAATAATTAAATGATTAATTGAATTATGAATTGCTTATTTTGAGCTTGATTAGAGGTTACAAACAATGTAAGAAAATCGACTTTTGTTTGAAAAAAGTAGTGTAAAAATCGAGGTGTTGATGGTGACTCTGGGTATAGTACACTGAGAAAAGTAGTCTTTTATTACCCAAATAAATATATGTTAATATATTTTAAATTGAAGCATCAAATATTACCTTAATTTAAAAAATATTAATATTTAATCAATATATTGCGTTTCTTCATTCAATAACGAGTTATATTATAAATCAATATCAGTTAGTTGGTGCAACAAAAATGTTATTTGTTAAACCAGCAGATCTATGTGTTTAAACCATCTGAGGAAATAATTTAATTTTAAAATAAAAATCAAAATCGACCAAGATCCTTGCTTTTATTTTTTATTCGGCACAGAAATAATTTAGCAAATAAAAATGATTGGAAATCATCTTGAACTATAAGGCGCATGTGTTGTACCCAAAATACGTTATAATTTGAGTTTTTATTTGTCATATCTAGAATAATATTTTTTTGTGGTTTTCTGCACTAAATTAATGAATAAGGATTTGGTTAGATTATGTTATCTCTTGCTATCTATCTTGAAAGTTCAAGCATCCCCTATTTATTATATACCCAGGGTATCAAACTGTGTGCAGAAAGGACAAAAAAATACATTAACGCTAAAATAAAGGTAGTAGACACATGTAGAAATATCAATGACATTGGGTAAATTATTGTTGCCGTTTAATAGATTAGCATTATAAGATTTTAATGACGTGTGTAATTTATTAAAAATAATTAATCATTAAAGGATAACATGTTTCAATTACACCCCACAAAATGTATTTTATGTGTATTTCGTACAGTAATAATTTTTCTTGTTATTTTTATATTTTGTATATTAATTTCATGTCTATATCCAAAATAATTGTTGATTGAAATTAATGAATTTATTTCTTTTTAGAATCGTACGTTAAATTTTTTGTACTTAAAGCACTAGAGGTACGCAGAATTCATAAAATTTTGCAATGGAAATATTAAAACATTAAAGCAAACAGGTGAAGTATACCTAAAATTTTAATTAAATTAAATATTCAAATATAATTGACTTGTTTAATTTTACGTTTCAATATTTCAATGAGATGTTTGCAACCTTTGGAAGTATACACCTCAAAGGGTTTAAGCATAAAACATTAAACCTACAACTGTAAAAGATGAAGAAATACGTACTAATTCGAACAAAAAAAGAATTTCCCTTTATACAACAGTCTCTATTGTTGTAAGTTAAAGTTATTGCTGCATGTGGCTATTAATTCAAAGGGCAAAACGTTATCTCATAGTAAGATCAAACCATTTATTTAATGTTTCATTTTAATTTCATCTGTTATATGGAGAATAAGATAAAATAAATAAATAAATTTATTACTTCAATTATTGAATCTTGAGTCTAAAAAATATAATTTTTGGATAAATAAATATATACATTATGTATAAATCGTATTGCATATTAAAACAACGAATAATGTTTGTTAAATGAAAATATAAATGTTAACAAATATAATGCCTTTGAAAAAACTTAGAATATGATTCGATCCTCCATGTTCAATAACATTTATTAATTAAACAAATAATTTCTAATAATTTTCCAGTGTAAATAATTTGTTGGCAGAACCAATAATTTCTCCCAGCATAGGTAGGATTGGTATAGAAATAATTATACAAAGAAGCTTTATATAAAACAACAGAGGTGTGAATGTAGTTAGTGAGTTAGTGTTATGTCAATAGCTTTTAAATTGTCAAAGTTGTTTCTACTCTATCGAATGTTTATCCAGGAATTCGTAAGTATTTAAATATTATTATTATTATTTTTATTCCTTATTTTTCTAATTTTTCCCGATTTCTGGAATAGTAGATATCCTTTCAAAACTTATTGAACCAATGAGCTGCAACTATTTTAAAAACTACCATGGAAATGAAGCCAATTCCTCTTCGTTGATTGGTCGATAACTATTGATAGGATATCTATCGTTCCAGAAATCGGGCATTGTTCATTTATCAATAAACCTGTGATATTGTCAAAGAACTATTATTGCTTTTACCATAGAGCATGTGAAAAGCTATCAGCACATGGGATTACCGCATTACAGCCGGCGAGTTATCCAATGCGATCGAGATCGAGACAAAGCAGTGGTGAAGAAACGAATAAAATTTTACGACCGCCGCGGCGATCTACAAAAACATTGACCCACTTCCTGAAGCCCGGAGCGGTCCGGCGAGTTCGTGTTTCGCTCTACCGTTTAAGTCACTCGCCACGAATTTATGCGCCTTCCTATATCACAAAACTAGCTCGGAACGAATTGTCCCTTATTTCTGGATTTCGAGCGATTCCGAGGAATTCGGCGACTTCTTCTTTTCCGTAAATTATCGGCATTAGTTCATTCTCTAGTTGGTGTCAATTAATTCGCTAGTTCTCGCCAATTCGTTCATTAGTTTCGGGCAACCGTTAGTCCTTGTCGCGCTGCTGAGAGGTTGCGCAATTCGTTTCCTCGCACTATTCGTCCTGGAAGCCTACATCCAGAAGGAAATTCCGCTTCCACACGTTCTTGCCGCTTTTTAAACCGATCATCATTAATTATTTACCATTACTGATTATAAGTAAATCATTAGAAATATTTAGAACTAATGGGAATCGTATCGTTTCACGTTTCTCAACGAGTGCGTGCGTAATAAATTCATTTTTGAACGTCCTGGTCAAGATTAAACGTTTTTAACAAATACACTGTTACTAGTCAAACAATGTAATATTATTCGACGCTAGTGGTTAAAAACCAAGTAAAAAAGAGAGTAAAAGAAGTTGTAACATTCCCCGAGCAGCTACATACTCAGCACTCCTTATAAACGTCCAGTCTTCGAAGGATACACAAAGTACCATTCCATCTAGAATCCGGTGCATGTATTATCTCGCATTTTAATAGTCTCATATTTTACTAGCCCCGGAGTCGGCGAATCGTAATTATTAGGAGTTATATCGAACAATAAATGGCTATTAAACGCAGCGTGTTCACCCACATGTGTTCTAATCCCCGTGAGTCGCGCGAGATGATAAATTTTATGCCTTTTTTCATTTTAACGACGTCTGCCTTTATAATTTATACTTCTTTTCCCCGCATTTTTCTGTCTGCGATCGCGTCGTAGGTGTACGCGCATGATGGATGGCGAGAGGATGTGTGTAGACCTTCCGCTGGTTTGTACAAATACAAGTCGAAACGGCTTCACGAGGATTTGTGCCACATTGAGCCCGTCGCAGAAGGCCCAAACCAGTTCCGGGTGCAACCTTAAAATTGAGGAGATTCATCTCCTCCAGCGGCACTCTACATACATATTAAATTGTAAATTACACATCGTCAAACGCTTCATATTCTTCCTTTATAGGTCAACGAAAAACTTCCCTTTCGAGCTTTTTGTAGAAGCATTTTCAAAATTGAAATACAAATAATTCCTACACTTAAACATGAATGAAATATACTCACTTAAACACGAACCAAACTCCAAAAAAATGAAATTGAAGCAAAAAATAATCCAAGAATGAATAGCGCACTCAAGTGCCTGATTAGCACTAATTAATCAGCACTTAACCATCACCTTCCACTCAACATCCAGTCACCGGCGCACAAAAAATCCTAAAACCAAAACAAGAAATAACACCGAAAGCACATTAGGCGCGAGTTTATGCATAAGCAGCAATAAAAAAGCACCATGAAATCTACGACTCGGCTTCGGCTAGAACACGCGTCGGGTTTGAGATACAAACCGCAACATTAAAACATGTTTGTAAGTCGCGCCGCGGACCGAAACTAAAGATTAAACAACACTCGCACAATCGCGAGGCGAAACGGGCTTTGCGAAAGTAAAAAGGAAAGGCGTATACCGGCCGCCTCGGTCGGAGAAAGATGTGCAATGGAGGCTCGCTGCCCGAAAAGCGGACCTGTTATGTCATTTCCGTTTTTTATGGAAATTCTTCGCCATGTCCGCCACCGTGTCTGCCGCTGCTGCTTATCATCATACTTGCAGATACATAAATGTATTATGTGTTTCGTTCCAGTTTGCTGCCCGTCATATGCCAACATGTGCGACCTACCAAACCTGAGGAGACGTTGACCCGTTTGCCAAAATTTTGCTTTTTACCTTAGAAAAGTGTGTTTATAATGCACTAAGAAAAAGAGAAATTTCTTGGTAAATATGTGTGCAAAAACTATCACTTTTTGGTGAACAAAATAATTTTTGTATTGTTTCTTTTGTAGAGTCTAACAAAACTTTTTTGGTAACAGTACCCATAAAATTTCTCTCAATGTGACATTCAAATCAACGTGCTTTTTTATCGTTCTCGCCTGTGAACGCTTTTCTTTGTTGATAACATCAAATTGTTATTCATTACCCACTTGCACTATAATGTAGGTATACCTACACTATAATATAAGTACATAGTAGTTGTTTCTCACACTTTTCGTCACTTTCCTTCCTAATGCTTATAATAACACAATTATGTTGAGTATTTGTCTGCGGAGCTAAATGGCCCGAATTTATTCAGTTGTTTTAAAATTCGGAAACTAGACCATCAGATTAACAATGGTTTATCCGCGAAGACAATGGAATCTCTCCCGTTTATCTCTAAAGACTAACTAAGTGAAACAAAGTGGAACATACATACTGGTATGTATGTGCCATTTATTCACGATTCTTTTTTACTTATTGTAATACATATACACACAAATATGTATATTACTTTGAACTATTACTGAAATAATTGGAGATAATGTCTTAATTTAACAATCTTTGTGCGGTGTTACTTATACAAACGTAAAGGAACCTTTGACTATTCAGAGTCTAATGGTTTTGAAATAAGTTTAAGAACTTATACTGTAAAAAATATTAGCAATTTTACATAAAAATACCTTACATGCACCAGATAAGGGAAAATGTGTTAAGGTTATAACTACTAATATTTGTTACTTCCAGGTGATGATTTTTCGTCCCAGGAACTCAGTTTCCGCAAATGTAAAATTACCTATTATGGGAATAGTCATATGTAATATTACATATTTAATGTAATTGGAAATGTAATTTTACATAATCTCTAAATACGGGAATGTAAATTTACGTTTTGGTTGTAGTTTTACACACGTCTGCAAAATTACCATAAAAGTATTGCATCCGCAGCTGCCCATACTTTTATGGTAATTTTACAGAAAAATTGCGCATATCGCTATTTTAGCCTATATTAGTACTCTGCTGTATTTATGGATCAGACTCTGACCCTTCAGTACAAACGATATGCGCGGCCAACAAAATACGAACATTTAATTTTTGTCCGAGTGTACGGTCGGGGACTTACTTATTATTATATACACTGTACGGCAAACCTCAGGTATTATACCTAACAGCACCGATAATAAGATAGTTCATCTAATGCTTTTCATTAGAAATGTGAAGGGTTGCCTAAGTTGCAAGGAAATTCAAAGAATATAAGAAGAAAAAACAAAAAATTATGCCTGTAAAAAATGCAATGCTGTTACCACTCTCCACGCCTTATTATAACTCCCGAAGGCCTATGAAATCTTGCATCATGTTATGACGTGCTGATCTCAAAACTTAAAACCTGCTAAAAAAGATGCCAGAACATATCCAAAAGGATGCCATTTCAGGCTCAAAGCCCCAACCTTTTTCCCTATCTGATGAGCGATCTGGCTATCTGTGCTAAAGGTGTGCCGCACGGTGTATATAATAAAAAGTTCCCAACTGTACAACTTCGCCACAAACAATCAGTTGTTTCTATATAACGCCACAGACAACCAGATAGCTCATCTAATGCTTTTCATTAGAAATGTGAAGGGTTGCCTAAGTTGCAAGAAAATTCGAAGAATAGAAGGAGAAGAAGAAAAAAACAACCAATTATACCTGTA
>JAWQRP010005799.1:0-10339 GCA_033557875.1 Quadriops clusia
TATTTTATTTGTTTATGTTATTTATTTTATTTGTTTATGTTATTTATTTTATTTGTTTATGTTATTTATTTTATTTGTTTATGTTATTTATTTTATTTGTTTATGTTTTTTATTTTATTTGTTTATGTTATTTATTTTATTTGTCTACGCCATTTATTTTATTTGTTTTATTTATTAATTTCATCTTGGTTCAGAAAACATTATCAAGAACAAAGTTTCTATGTATTATGTGCTCTACTAATATGTAAAACATTTAGATAAATGTTTTGAGATTTGTTCACCTTCTGCCATTTATTATTATTGATTATATACATCTCTATATACAATGTTATTATGTTTATTCCAGAATGCAGAATCCAGTGCAACATCAGACGAAGAATGCGGAAGCAGGCGATCAGTTCGATTCATAGAAGCGGAAAGTGAGTCAAGAGACAGCTGCGATGGAGCTCCGGACAAACCGTCCTCCGAAGGCATGAAGTCTGAAGATAACTTAAACGTTAAGTCGACAGACGCTTGCAATAATTCCGTCTCTCCAGAAGCCACGGAAATGATGCTCACTTTCAAGCTTGGCAACCACGTCTTAATTTCCAATAACAGTCTGAAGCCCAACTCGGCTGTAAGGCAGCTCTTCCCTTGCACGAAGCCTATGGTGGCGAAACCTGGAGATGAGGAAGCGGTTCAGCAATATTTGGTGACTGCGGAATCGTTAAGGGCCTTCGAGGAGGCAAAACGATCGAAACTGCCACAGGTCATCCAGAGCGGAGAAACCGACGAGTCGATAAAGAGGGCAATTGAAAGGAATACGTTGCGGAGGTCGCTGATTCGGTACGAGCCGAAAAGCAAGAAACCAGTGCCAAAGACTGATAACTCTCTAGTTGAACGAATTAAGATGCTCACTTGTGATGTGGATGATAATGTTGAATCGGAATCGGAAATCCCTACAAGGTATTGCTTTAATTTTTTAATTTTCTGAAAAACTGACTTTTTGATCGCTTCAAATTTTATTTTTCTTATACATATTTATTTATTTAAATCGTTAATATGATATAGTGAAATTAATTATTATTATACTTATTATTATTATACTTACTATTATTATATTTATTATTATATTTATTTTTATATTTATTATTATTACATTTATTTTTATATTTATTATTATTATATTTATTTTTATATTTATTATTATTATAATTATTATTATTATTAGTAGGTAATATTATCTCATCAAATCAATATTATTAATTTAATCCTTGTTTGGGTTTGTCAAAAAAAAAATGATTGGTTTTTTTATAAAAAAAAAATACATAAATGTTTCTTTTCTTTTTCCGATAGAGTAAGTCCCCCAGGCGAAGAAGCACGAAATTCCCCAGAAGTAACAAATGCCAACGTGCTCCACCTCAACAAGACCCAAGACAAAAGCTTCTCCCCCTCGTCTTCTTCGACAGCAAGCTCAAACTCTTCTTCTGTGTCTTCCACGTACAAGAAAATAACCGACCTGTTTTCCAAGAGGGACAAACCCGACATTCAGAACAACCTCATCAACGAAGGTGCCAAATTGCCCCTCGGTCACGCTCCCGACCTCGGAGGACCTCAGGAATTCCTGGAGGCTCATGTTCCTGTCGTGAAAGTTAACAGTGGCGAGCCTAGAAAGCAATTCTTATCGACTTTGGCTCCACTGACGGCTTGTGTTGGAGGGACTGCCCCCTCCGATGACTACTATTATCACATGAATACTCATGCTGGGCAACGGATTTCAATGGCTAGTTCGGTGGGAACAGAATACAGCCTGGAGGATATCGACGAAGGGTTGAAGAATGACGAAGAAGAGAGTAAACGAATCGCTCCGGACGTACTTGCTGGAACGCCATCGGCTTCGGAATCCGGAGATGAATTGGCGATGTTTGTGCAGCAGGATGCTAGTCGAATCGAAAGGATTAAGAAAAAGTAAGAGGGAATTGTTTATCATTGTATCTCATATACATAATCTGCTTGATCTTTTGTTTGTAAATACTACTTTCAATTTTTCTTATTATTCCTAATCTCTATTTATTCACCAATTTGTCTTCTTAATATTTTCGATTGCTATTTCTGTTGAACCACAGATTAATATAATTTTTTTCCATCACTTATACTCTCTTTTAAACCCCAGACCTCCTAAGTATAGTTACAATTTTTTTTATATTAGTTTTGGTTAGAAAGTCTTATAGCTTTATGAAATTTTGAAACATAACAAAAAATAAGCTTCATTTAAAAGAAATATGTTTTTTTATACAAAGGTAGATAATGAACATGATTTATCATTTTTAATAATTTTGCTGAAAATTCTATTGACGTTTTTTTATGTCTCTTTTAAAATTTATTGAAACTTTTTCGTATTTTATATTTAAAGATTCCAAAATTCTTCTTCTCTATATCAGTTATTTTCCCTTTATAAAATGTTTATATGTTTGGCAGCTTTGTCAAAATTGATGACAGCTCTGTCAAAATTAATGACTGCTCTGCCAAATGAATGACAGCTCTGTCAAAATTAATGACAGGTCTGCCAAATGAATGACAGCTCGGTCAAAATAAAAACTGTTTCTTCTATAACAGTTAATTTCTCTTTATAAAATTTTTACAAGTTTGGCAGCTCTGTCAAAATCAATGACAGATCTGTCAAAATAAATGACAAATGTCATGGAAAATGACAAATGTCATGGAAAATGGATTTTGATGTAAGATTTTGCATATTTGTTCTAAATCCTAATATACAACTGCATTTGCTAATAATTCCTTTAAAAATATTCACTTGCAACTAATTAGCTGGTTTAGCGGTTTTTTTTTTTGTTTAAACGATAGTATAGTGCTACGAAAAGGGATTACTAAACTATGAGGTAAAAATTCACATAGAAAAGTTGTAAAAAAAAAACCAATAAACTACAAAATTCTACGATACAATGGCAGTAATTTTTTTTTATATTATAATATTACCCTGTAGTTTAGAATCATAATAAACAAAATATTAGCAGACGATAATTTTAATTTTAAAGATGACCTTCATACCAAAAATAATAATATCAAAAAGTCAAGAAATAATGAAACAATTTTCAAGTTATAAACAACTAATTTATTCTTTCTAGGTATCAACCTGATGCAAACGAGGAAGACGACGAACACGACGACTACGGCTTCAACAAACGGCCTAGCGTCCGAGGCATCAAGCCCCGGTTCGGAACGACGAACGAAATCCTGCAGGAAATCCAGAATCAGCTCCAACCCCCAAACAACACCCCCCCGAGGGCGAATCCTGTGTCTTGGCCTTATTACTCGGAAACCGGCCTACCAGGTGTAGATAACGCGAAAGTTAGGAATATTAATCAAAATATGCCATATCAATATGCTAATGTAACTGAGGAAATGAAAGCGCGGATGGAATCTCGGACGTATTCTCAGCAGCAAGCTTTCCGGCCTACCTCTCTTGTCGAGGAGAACGTTTACCAAAATTGTGCGAACCAACGGTGTACTAGGGAAGTCTCTTATCGGGGCAATGTGAGCCAGTACGGGACTGTGGTAAGAGTCGGTGGAGGTTGTAGTGAGTACTACCAATCGCTTCCGAGGCAGAACCGGAACGGTCGGCCCCAGTCTCCTCCTCCTTTGGAAGTCTCCAAAAATATCCATCAGACGATGGTGTATATTCCTTATAACAGCATCGACACCTACCAAGCACCAAACGTTTATTACGCAAGTAGTACTGACGCTTGTTATGGTAGGGTAACGAACCAAAATCAAATCAACAAGCGGTTTATTGAACCAATTTATCAGTCTAGAATGAGTCAGCCTCACGAGGAACATTTATATTCTAGCACACAAATGCTTCAAAAATCACGAGCGCCATATTCAGCCCCTAATCATTTAATGACCTCAAGAAGTGAGAGCCCTCTTCCAGGTCAATTTTCAACTGCAAGGTCAACGCAAACCCCTGCAGCCACCCTCTCTACCTGTAATTACTATCCCAATACTAGGTACCGACCAATGATTGGCCCTATAAACCCTCATAATGGGGTAGTTTGGCAAGGAGGTGATTACGTAACCAAAGTAAATAGGCACAGTTTTCCAGTTGCGGGCCCTCGATACCCGGCAGCAGACACAATTTCCTTAACAGATAGTGAAAGCCAACATAGTGTTCAACTAATGAATGGTTACCGGCCCCCGGATATAAATTATACCGGCCAGAAAGATTCGATCCCGAATTCCCCGACAAAACCAAGGTTTATAGAAAGGGGAGTACCTGAAGGAGCTGCGAGCGTTTCACCCCAAGACTCAACAGTTTTGGCTCAAAGCACGAGCACCATGACGTCACCTACCTCACCGATAAACCCGCCGCCAACTAACCCAAAACCCCTCTTTTACGCCATGAACGTTTGACCGAACGAATAGGTACACATTCTGGTTAAAGTATGTCAGAGACAGTGCGAATATGCAACGACTCAAGTATGCCAGGCAGAAAATGTTACCATATCAAAACTGTAAGTTAAGAGAGTTTCTGGTAACGGTTGTTTTCACAAGAGGTCTTTTCCTAAGAATAGATCCTTCCATAAGCGATCTTCCTTAAGAAATCCTACTCAAGAAATAATTCTTAAGAAATTCTTCTCAAGGAATAATTCTTAGGAAATTCTTCTCAAGAAATAATTCTTAAGAAATTCTTCTCAAAAAATCATTCTTAAGAAATTCTTCTTAAGAAATCATTCTTAAAAAATCCTTTTTTAAAAAACATTCTTAAGAAATTATTTTTAAGAATCATTCTTAAGACATTGTTCTTAAGAAATCATTCTTAAGAAATTCTTCTTAAAAGATCTTCCCTAAGTGATTCTTCTTAAGAGATCTTCCTTAAGTGATCCTTCTATTAAAGAGATCTTCCTTAAGTGATCCTTCTAAAGAGATCTTCCTTAAGTGATCTTTCTGTAACAATATCGAAGCAAATTTGGGCGTAATTGATCTTTCTAAAGCGATCTTTTGTACTAAATCTTTTGAACTAAATCTTTCGTATCAAATATTTGATACAATAAAAAACTTGGTGCCACAACACAATTTATAGGGTTTTCTAAACCAATAAACAGCCTTTAAGATTTTTTTATTACTCTTCAACAAAATTCTTAGGACTATTAACAGGTGTTTTCCAACAGATCGCAATTTAACAGATTCCTGTTTAACAGATTTGTATTTAACAAATCTGTATTTAACAGATCGCTTTTTAACAGATCACTTCGAACAAATTGTTTCAACAGTAAGAAGTCTGTTGCATCCCGGTAACAGGTCTTACTACATCTTTCATACCGACGAGAAAGAGCTGAAGGCCTCCACTTGCTTAACGAGGCTGCGATTTGGTAGGTTATAATAACCGAAATGAATACTACAAACAAAAACGTTGAGGCAGAACAACTTAAAATTGTAGTTGCTAAAAGAGAATATTAAACCAAAACAGTATTTGTAAATGTGTATTAGATTATTTTATATAGGTATTTATATATTTAATATAACAATATGATAAAGAAATAGAGGTTTCGTGCAATCGCGGAACGTTGTAGTATTTTTTCTTTAAAAAGAAGCGATGTGAAAAATTAAAAACATAAAACTATATAAGTATAGTAGTCATTGTTGCCAAATATATGAGATTCCATTACCAAAGTATTATTGTAATAGTTTTTAAGTGTTACTGACCAAATTTAAGGAAGGAAGTCGTTTGTACTCTAACGTGGAAGCCCTGGCTTTTCATCGGCAGCCCTGACCCCCTTTTGTTATTAGATTGTTTCACTCTAAACTTGTGATGGCTTGCTGATGGGCTCAGATGAAACACCAGAACTTCCGAACGAAGGTAGCTTAATGTCTTTTAGTATATATTCAAGGACGAAAATGTTTAAATACTAATTAAACTGATCAGATAGGACACTAAAAATAGTAAATAGGATAATTAATATATACATTGAAGAATATAAAATTATTTATTTATTGATAAAAATACAAGTGAGAGTAAGTTTAGAGTTTAAAGCGATGACGAACAAATGATATCCGATCGGTCTACGTTCTGTTGTTGGTTTCCGTACATTTGAAGTATCATTGACCGTAATACCTTTGCTTGCTGTGTTGCTCAAATGCAGGTGAAATTGATTAGTTTGTAGTTTCCCTTTTTTACGTGAAGATATTTGATAATAATACTGATTTGTTGATGTTTTCCGTTCCATTATGGTTTTTTAGATATTTTATACGAAGACGTTGGTGTTTAAAATTGTTTACGGTGAAATTATTGCATTTACCTAACTGACATGTATTGAAAAAATTAATAGAAATAAATTATTATATAACATGGGTTGTATTTTTTTTAATCCGCTTTTCCTGGTTTAAGATTTTTTCCTGGTTTAACATTTTTTCCTGGTTTAAGTTTTTTTCGTGTTCGCTTTTATATTTACACTATAAAGAAAGATGATGAGGTGAGTTGAGTAAGTAAGCTATTATTATATTATAGTAGTAGCAGTGTGGAATTTATCACCAATTTTACCCATTATGCAGGATGAAGGAAGTTACTAAATGAATTGCGTAAATATTATGGAGATAAAACCAGTTTTAAAAATAGCGTGTTATTGACAAGGAACAAGTTTTGCGTGTTTTGTTAAATTTATTTTGGGATTAAATTAAAAATACTATGTGCGTGCGTATTCAAATGATTTTTTTGTATTGAGTCTAGGTAAGCGGTTATTAACATGTTAAGTACCAAAAATGTACTGTTTTCGTGTAAGTTGACGGCCAAAATTAATAAAGGTTACAATATTGTTTAGTTATTAAAATTTTTGATGTTTAATTAATCTGATCAGGAGCAGATTTTTCCCACTATAGAAATCTAAATATGAGTGCAAGTGGCCGTCCAATAAAATGTTATGAAATGTTGGACGAAATTTTATAATTTATGACAGAACAGGGAAACCTTTGAGATGTAGACATATTGGCAGTAAAATCTATTAGTAGAAATACTCGTAGTTGACTGAATCCATGGAAAGTTACGAAAGTTTACATCAGAAATATTAATATGTGATTTTTCTTTTTAATAATGAAGGTCAAGGTGACCGACTACATAAATTAAATATCCTAAAAACAAACTTGAAGACCTATATTAACGTTATAATGTATTTACGTGCTTTTTCGGTGTATAGATGCGACAATGGTCTCATTTAGAGGACGTTTACTATTTCGTCAGTGCATTCCAGGTAGGTATCATAACTAGGTATGGAGTTAAATTATTCAAAATTGTTTGAACAATCAAAGTTTGAGCGATTTTTTTTATTTGATACGAATAGTTACTGTGAATTGAACTGATCGAAAATTTATTAGATTGAAATGTTCATCTTGTACGAAATTTATACATCATAATTATTATTATACGATATTAGTTTTAGTTTGTCGCCCATTTTCCTCTGTACTTCTTGTTTATAAAGATCATTGCACTATTTTTCATGACCTAAATTGTATATATTAATTGGTCGTGCTGACGCAATGACTCTATTAATTAGAGTCAATGGCTGCTACAGATGGAGCTAAATTACATATGAAATTCTTCGCGTAGATAAATTTGAATGATTTGAATGATAAGCATGTACAGCTAGTGTAATATTAAATGTCACGAATTTGCATTCGCGCATTGCGCAGGGTCAGAGCATTCACAGTCAATCGTAGCCTGTGTTTAAGGCATTTGGGAACGGCATTCTACGTTGAGAATGAAAAAGCCTAAACCATAGGGCTGGTATTCCAACAAGCTGTGCATTAATTTGTTTCAGTTGAATAATTGAATTTCTTTCATATTGAACAAAATTCCTTATTTGTGCATATAATTAAATGCCAGGTGCAAAAGAAAACAATTTTTAAAACTATATAAAATAAATAAGTAAATTGAAGTAGCATCCACAATCGTTTTTCATCATTTGCGATCCGGAGTTTCTTTAGTTTTACTTTGTTATGGTTCTGAAAATGGAAAGTTCCTATTATAGGATTATATTTGGCAATTCTCGCAGTTTTATGATAGGCGTTTAAAATTTTTTGAGAGGTTATTCGATATGTTTTATTAGCAATTGTAATATGTTTATACATTATACTTGCTTATTTCAGATTACAACAATTGAAAATATTATACATTTATTATTATTATAAATTTATTATTATTGTACTTATGGGCAGTTTTGTAATGTAAGCTATAAATAAAATAAAAGAATATTCTTTATCTAAACCTACATGCATGCACAAGATGTATTTGTAAAGTCTCAGGTTTATACTAGAAAACCACAAATAATTTCTGAACTTAAAAGAGAAATCCAATGCGTTATGGCCGAAGTTGAACCAATTGACGTTGAAGAAGTGTTTGAAAATTTCTGTAAAAGGATAGGGTTTACCAGCTATTCGCAGCGGCCATTGGACCGATATCATTTTTCATAGTAAACCTCAATATGCTTAGTTTATAAATCAATAAAAATTTTCCCATTCAATAATAATTTACTATGTTTAATTTTGAATTTAAATATGACGCACGACGTGAGACACCCTTTATTAGTAAACGTTTCATGAAGAAATTGTTTTTATTTGAAATACAACTTGTGCATGTAGGTTTTGATAATTAATAGTCTTTTATTTTATTTTTAGCTTACATTACATTACCCATAAGTAGAATAATAATAAAAGTATTGTGACGGTATGAAGATAGGTTACTCAATTCATGCAAATTAGGTTCTTATCAAAAACGAATTTGTATGCTTAAATGACAACAGATGTTTTCAAAAGCTGGAAAATATTTCCCTGAGGTCAAGCGGTAGGCGAACAATAGGCTACGCAAAGAATTGCGCCGACAAAGGTCCTATTCAAAAGAACATCTCGAGGAGGCGGAAATAGCCAAGGTCGCTCAAATGGGGAACAAATGGTCGGCAGATTGTGGATGGCCAAAAGAACCGCCTCAGGGTGCCATAAACCTACAGTAGGACCAACTTTCGATAGTTAAAGAAATGAAAGTACCGACGTGAGAGGGCGTGGTCGAATAAGGAAACCAAAGTGTCCGATTGGTCGCACAGGATAGGTGCGAACCGGTTGCTCTTCAGAAGGGTATAACCGCGCAAAGGGAGCAGCTCTGGTTGGGTCAGATATAAACGGTCAGCCATTAACAGAGGGGGGTGAGTCAGTCAGGGTTGGTCGTTAGCAGCCTGCTTGTGAGGCAGTCGGTCATTGAGAGAGGTTCAATAGGGTCAGTCGGTTAGAGAAAGTCGACCGAGACGGTCGGGTAGAGAGAGATGATTCAGGGTTGGTCATTCGAAATCTTCTTGCGAGGGCGGTCGATCAGAGAGTGGGGGCGGTTCAGGGTGAAATATTTCGTGGGGTTGAGTTCATTGTGATCAATTGTTCAGTGCCTTTGGGAATATCATCAACACCATTCTTCTGGGAATTTGGATTCGTTGGCATTCGTCTTCAGACGTGGAACTCAATACAGGCTAAGGATATTTGTTTTCTTCTTTCTTTAGTTTTATTCAATTCCCTAGTTAGAGAGTAATTTGTCGCTGATTTCGTGGGTGTCTTCATTAGTTGTGCAATATTTTGGTCCGCTCGTTATATTCACGAGTTGTGCGTTAGTTTGGTTGGTCGGGAAAGTAATTCTGTTTGTCTCTCTCTCTCTCTCTCTCTCTTACACACACACACACACACATACACACACACACACACACACACACACACACACACACACACACACACACACACACACACACACACACACACACACACACACACACACACACACACACACACATACACACACACACACAGACACACACACAGACACACACACCAATCAATTATGGTCAACCAATTAACATAACAAGTCAATTGAATCAATACCCTTTTGCAATAACAAGGTTTGGACCCAATAAATTCAATGAATAATTACATCACGGCAAAGGTAGCACGATTACATAATGATTATAAAGGTAGCGCTATTACATAACGATAAAAGAGTAGAGCAATTGCAATAATAACCAAAGGTAACTCTATTTCAAACCAATCAAAAGGTATCTCGTTCTCATGATAATTATTAGGTAAACTGCAGTGAATAGTTCAGTTCGTCATCAAGACAATGCAAACCAAATAACAATAAAAGGGTAGTCCCATCACAAACATAACAAAAGCGTAACTCAATTTCAATCACTATATAGAAAGGAAGTTTCTGGCACAACGAAAGACTTCTTGACTTCAAATTAATATTAATCATATTTAATCACACTAACCTAGGTAATTAAAGGTAATCGTTCTCTGGTAGCGACTCAAGGGTGTTTTGGAC
>JAWQRP010005800.1:0-10339 GCA_033557875.1 Quadriops clusia
ATATTGTTACATGCAGATTACCAGATGAATTTAGTGTGTCCTATCAGCCGTCCAACTTAGGTTGCCGGGATAGCGGAGAAAGTAAGTTGGTGGCGCCCTAATTTTTAAAAAAGATCTCACCCCGCTCATAATTTGAGTAAAACCGTGGACCTTCGCAACCGTAAGCCCGGACATTAAATTCATGAAAAAAATCTGCTACGTAGGCTAACAATTTGGGGTTCACATTCCGGAGTTGCTGGGGAGTTGTTGATATGAACGGAAGTAAGAAAAAATGTTTGATATTTTACTTGGGGAAGATATATTTTATTTAATAGAATAGTATAGTAACTTTTCTTCCGTGTTGAACATAAGAAAAATTGTAAAGAGCCAAAGGCAAATAGAGGATCAGTAGGATTAGGAAAGGAGCTCGTAAGCAAATTAGCAGTCAGTTTGCGAGAGAAGCGGTGTAAAGAAAAGAGCAGGAGAACGAGGGAAGTGGTGTTAAGAAAAGAGCACGAGAGAAACAGAAGGTGCGCAAGTTCAGCAAACGAGTAGAAAGGATTAGCAGGAAGTACGTGAGGAGCAGAAAGGACTAAGAGGAAGAGAAGGAGGAGCAGAAAGAACTAAGAGGAAGACAAGGAGAGGAGCAGAAAGAACTAAGAGGAAGACAAGGAGAGGAGCAGAAAAGGACTAAGAGGAAGATAAGGAGGAGTAGAAAGGACTAAGAGGAAGATAGGGAGAGGTTCTAAAAGAACAAGCAGGAAGAAAGGATTGAGCAGGGAGAACGAGAGAGGCAGATGGGACAATAGGGGAGCTGTGTGAACTTAAAAAAGGATCTGTTCCAGTCTACGTAAGAAATAATATATGTCAAGATAAGTTTCTTATTAATAATATTTAGTTTTTTTTAAATATTCCTATTGACAACTATTGTGAATATTCGTTATATTACTTTTTTTCTAAAAATGTAAATATCGATAAGATTGCGACTTTACGACTTTGCTTATTTTGTAGGCACATTTTTATATTATATTTTGTTTAATGAATTTAATTTATTTAAATGATATAAATATATGATGTGCTTTGTAATAACTAGAAAAAATTGTCACAATGGAGCCCAGAAGAAGTCTGGTTGTCCGCATATCAAGTCACTTGGGAAAGAGAGCATAGCAAAAATAGAAAAATTTCAAGGTTTTTTAAATTATCTAATATTTTAAATTATCTAATATTCAATAAGCTCTAGCTATGCTCATTCCGTCTAATTACGAAAAATATAAATATTTTAAGTACAACAACGAAAAGGCATTAATTGTCTAGATAAGTCATTTATTATTCAAAATTATTTTTAACATTATTACCTTTTCCTCGTTCTTTTGGATAATTGATGCTTCTATTTAACATAAATAATAATAATAATAATAATGAATACGTACTTGTGCTAAACTATAATACACGCACCAGTGAGTACCTGAAGTTAACTACTGATAATTCTGTATGTGTGTGTATAGTTCGCATTAATACATAATTATAATTATTACAATACCATATGTGTAAGTAGGTAATGATAATAATAATAAGCTTTAAGTGCATGTGTTATTGTCTGTTATTGTGCGCAAATGATTTCATCTAAATTACATGAACAAATAAAAAAATAAATAGAGTCATAAATGTACAAAAAATAAGTATTCACTATGGAAATTGAAGTACATACAAACTACAATACTATCTATTTACTTGATTTTACCTACTATCGCAAAAAAAAATTGTTTACGCATTCGAGTGGGAATCTATTTAAGTGGATAGGCAACTCGGTAAACATGTTTTTGCTTTTCTAATAAATTAATAATTACTAAAGAAAAAATCACTATATTAAGCACGTACGAGAGATTTAAAAAAAAGTCTAATAGGTACCTACAAAATAGTACATGGTGTTCATAAGCTTTGGGATATAGGAAATACTTTATAGGTTAGGTGGTTGTCATACGTCAAGTGACAGCTACAAAGCGTTTTCTGTCAAATGAAGGATTAATATTACAACTAGCAGCGGGAAATTTAAAAATTTGCAATTTTAATTATGTTTTAATGCAAGCCGAAAGATGGCGCATCTATTAAACACATCACAAAAGAAAACATTTCCAATGGTATAAGTATAAATTTGAATAAATATTTCACAAATAATGAACAAAGGAAACTAATATTTAAAATAGTACTAAATTAATCTAAGTAGATACATACGTTAAATAAATTAAATATAGTATTATGTTATATGTAGACTTAGTTATATATATGTGATATATACGAAGCGAATCAGGACGCATGAAGGCAAATTAACTCGCGGCACCGCCGCGAGAGGGCGCCGCCGGGCGGGGGCCCAATCGCAGCGGGCGCTTTCATTAATGAACCATCCGAGTCGGCTCTGACCTACCCTAATGCGCCCTTTAGGCGTCACGGCGCATGTCGCAAGCGCCAGTGTGACGTAGGACGTCAATACCAGTGTACAAAAGTTCCCGTTCTGTGCAAAATCGCCCCATTTCGCATATTCGGACTTTTAATATTGTTAAAACATGTGAGTACTGCCTCTTTCCACCACAAGACCACACGGACACCAACCGCGAAACAAATGAATGCGGGAAACAATCGCGAATCGGCGGTGAACCCGTGGGGCCCGGCAGGCCATGGAACACTCGCGCCGTGTCAAATCGCCTCCAGATCTAGTCGCCTTGCACACTTTCGGTGGCTTAGCCTCCTTGATACCCTTCACATTCTATAGCCAGTTCAAAGAAAAACAAACAAGTAAAATGAGAAACCTACTAACGAACCATTGTAAAAGTATCGTTATTGATAAGGAAGAAAAGGAGTTCTTATTAGGAGGACGCATAAGAAATGCGCATTAAAGATGTATTAACCTTCCAAAACCTATCTAAATTTTTGTTATATTGATACGAGGTTTCATATTTACTTTTTTCCGATTTAATTTAAGTAGGCTACGAATGGAAATATTAATAAATGAAGATCGACAATTTGACGTGAAGGCACAAAATTCCGATGGAAAATTGATTTTTCCACCGCGCCTGCGCCCAATCGCGTAAAATTATTGAATTGTCCATACACACATCATTATTTTTATTAATGAAGCCGTTTATTTTCGCTTTTTGATCGCAGCAACCCGGGAGAACAAAGTTTGACTGTCGGACACCATTTTGTAGCCAGGCGACTTGATCTAGAAGATGTGAGTGAATTAGGACAATGTCCCTTCCTTAAACGTTTCGTATTAACTAGCAGCCATCTTCTAATTCGATTTTCTTTATCCTTTATACGTTTTCGTGGTTTAGATGAGTTTTTGTGAAGTGTCTTGTTTTTACGATTTTTTGGATAGTTTTTGTCATTTTATTTTCTTATCTTTGTAATATTGTTTTTGTTGTTAAATATTGTTCTTATTGTTTAGTTCAATTGTCATTTTTTTAAATTTTATTTTAGTTTACTGTATTTTGTTTTATTTCATTCTATTTAATCTTCCCCAGATTTATTTGTTTCTGTCATATTCAGGTCGACAGGGGACAATTTAGGTGCGCCCTCTGGCGATGATGGTATCGTCGGGGGCCCCAGAACCCCCCAGCAAATTGCTGCCCAAAAACGGCTGCAACAGACCCAAGCCCAAGTGGACGAGGTTGTCGATATCATGAAGACAAATGTCGAAAAAGTCCTCGAGAGGGATCAGAAATTGTCGGAATTGGACGATAGAGCAGGTAGGACAAAATTCAATTAAAAAAATGTTTAAGTAATTTAACCAAACTAAAAAAATATTTAAAACAACGATTACAAAAAATATTCAAAATAACGATTACAAAAAATATTCAAAACAAAGATTACAAAAAATATTCAAAACAAAGATTACAAAAAATATTCAAAACAACGATTGCAAAAAATATTCAAAACAAAGATTACAAGAAATATTCAAATCAACGATTGCAAAAAATATTCAAAACAAAGATTGCAAAAAATATTCAAAACAAAGATTGTAAAAAATATTCAAAACAAAGATTACAAAAAATATTCAAAACAACGATTGCAAAAAATATTCAAAACAACGATTGCAAAAAATATTCAAAACAAAGATTGCAAAAAATAATCAAAACAAAGATTACAAAAAATATTCAAATCAACGATTGCAAAAAATATTCAAACAAAGATTGCAAAAAATATTCAAAACAAAGATTGCAAAAAATATTCAAAACAAAGATTACAAAAAATATTCAAAACAAAGATTACAAAAAATATTCAAAACAAACACTACAAAAAATATTTAAAAAAAATAACCAAAATACAAAAAATAAAAAAATGTAAATTATTTTTCTCCACCAGATGCCTTACAGCAAGGTGCTTCACAATTCGAACAGCAGGCCGGCAAACTTAAGAGAAAATTCTGGTTGCAAAACCTAAAGGTACGTTCCCCCTAACAAAAAAAAATCCCCACTCTGACCCCTCTCTAATTTTTCTAGATGATGATAATTATGGGAGTCATCGGCTTAGTGATCTTAATTATTATAATCAGTAAGTAGCTCAACTCGCATTTTTTACCAAAAAAAAAAATAAACAACATAAAACAAACACGAAACTAACCCTAACCACGCCCCTTTTTGATTCAAACAAATGACGTCAAAACAAGTGAACAGTAGTGCAAAGTAGATCATGCGTATGTACGAACTAAGATACATTCTCTGTCTCTTTCTTTCCTTAGTGAACTTCATGTAAGATGTCGTGGTAAAACCGTGGCTACCTTAGAAAAATAAAAAATTCGGTAATGACCCTAATATTGTGTATTTTGGTGTCAAATTGATGTTATAATGCTTCTGTCTGTCTTTCTGTATAGTCATACCAATTTTTATTATATACCTATGTATTTACTTATTTGTTTTTCACATTACTGCCATGACTTTTTGTTTGGAATTTTTATTACTATTCTTTTTGAGTACCTACGTATGTTTTCTTCGACCATCCGCTCTACGTCAACATCTATTATCGTTATTATTATTTATCAATTAATTATCTTCCACTTAATTTATATATCGTTAAAATGTAAATATATGTGATTTTATTAGCTTATTTCGACTTGGATGACCTTGTTTTTATTGTGTTGCCAATGGCGGGGGACGGATGAGCAAAACACATTTTAAATATTTTTATTTTTAATATTTTTAAGATTTTAATATTTTAAAAATTATCATATTTTTAAAATTATCATATTTCTAAAATTATCATATTTTTAAAATTATCATATTTTTAAAATTATCATATTTTTAAAATTATCATATTTTTAAAATTATCATATTTTTAAAATTATCATATTTTTAAAATTATCATATTTTTAAAATTATCATATTTTTAAAAATTATCATATTTTTAAAATTTTCATATTTTAAAAATTTTAATATTTGTTTTTCTCAAGCGCCCTCGCCAACTTATTACTTTTTTAACTAGTGGTGCCTTGTTGTTGAGGTTCTTTTGACATGAGAAACAAAAGAACGCTGCATGACGTAAATGCATGGAATTAGCGAATCAAGAGATAACCGCATTTATTCATTTGTTTGTTCATTCTTTTGCAGTACGTCAAACCGGGATGCGACTCTCTAATACCAACTTATTCGTTAAACAAACCAAAAAAAAAACTTTTCGCAAAAATACACCAAATTGCTACATATAGCTACTACTACCATTATAAACCTTGGACATGTCTGTAATAATAATATTATTGTTAAATTGTTTGGAGAAAAATGATCACTTTGATATTATTATTTTGTGAATTAAGTAAAATTATTCAATATGTATTGAGAATATTTTGAAAATGAAATTCATGTTAAACTAATGTCGGGTACAAAAACGAAAGTACGAAAAATTCATTGAAACTAAATGTAGCTGCATAGGGTTCGTTCTTATTTATGTAGTTCATTTGTTATTATATCTATCATTTTTTATAATATACATACTAACAATACATATGAAAAAAAAACGTTTGAAGCTAGGTTGTTTATATATATGTATATAGTACTAAAAATTATAATAATGAATAATAATAAATAATAATAAAAAATGAGTGTAGAAACCGTAGGGCCTCAGAAGGCAAGTGGCGCATGTTTATTGAATTGTCTTTTTTATTGATTTTCCGTTAATGAGTTGTAAATTTAAATAATGAGTAAATAAATTGCTGTGTATGATACCTCTGCATTATTACAATAAAATAGCCACTACAAATTTCAGACAGTACTTTCACAAAATAAATTTCAAAAAATGAATAAATCATAATAATTAGGAGAGCTACAGTTACGCCCTCTTCGTTGTCGTTTGGTGGAAAACAGGTAATAACGCATGCCTTTCTCTCATTCAAATATCATCTTTTAAATTTGATTTTAATATTGTCATTATTATTATTATAAATGTTAATTTTTATATTATTGTATTAATTTTTATATTATTTTATTAATTTTTTCATTATTATATTAATTTTTATATTATTATATTAATTTTTATATTATTATATTAATTTTTATATTATTATATTAATTATTATATTAATTTTTATATTATTATACTAATTTTTATATTACTATATTAATTTTTATATTATTTTGATATTTTTTCTATTATTATTGTATTAATTATTATTGCTTTTTTGTTTTATTAAATTTACTGTTATTGCCACCTACTTTACAGTCCACACATTTTTTTTATAAATTTAAAAATTATAATAATAACGTTCTGCATGCGTTCACACTTTTCTATTTTTATTATTATTACAATTGTTATTATTAATTATAGTAAATTTTTATGGTGACATTATTTTTTAAATATTATTATTGTTTCATTCATACTTGTATACATTTTATCTTTACTACATGGGAAGACAGACAGACCCACACACCGATTATTATACAAAACCCCTACCTAAACATTAAATATTTTTTTATTTTTTTTTGTGGATTTTTTTTTATATTTCTGTATTTGAGGTACTAATGTTTTATTGTGTCCAGTGAAATTCATGCCGGATACTCCGCCCCAGCAGCAATACGCAATGCCGCCCCCGCCCCCGCCTCCCCAAGGGGCCGGTCAGGGGGCCCCCGGCGCTGGAGCCCCGGCCCCCGCCCCCGCAAACGGTTAGGGGGCCACCAATCGCAACACCAATTTTATTATTCCGACAGTTGTGCGCAGAGGATGAAATTTTATTTTTTAATAATATTTATGAAATTTGATTTTTTAATAATGTTTATAAAATTTAATTTTGTAATTTTAATTCTTCAATTTAATTTTAAATTTTTTAACTCATTTTAAAATTTCTACCTCATTGATCTTTATATAGATTATGAAATCTATTTTAAAAAAAATATCAAAACGTTTATTAATATTATTTTCAAAAATACTATGATTTTTTGAATTTTTGTAAAAATTTTGTCTTTTGTTTCTTTTTTGTTTTTAACTATCAATTAGTACTAGTCCAATCTGCGCGCAATCTGTTACTGTACAAGTTGTATAAGCAGGCTTTGCGGACTTAAATAATGTTGTTCTTATAATTATTACAATTATTCAATTACGACTAAAGTTGTAACATTGTAAATTTTACATAATTTATCGTAAACTTATTGTGCAAATTTTTATAATTTTTTCTATAATTTTCTCTAGTTTTTCCTTTAATATTCTCTAGTTTTTCCTTTAATATTCTCTAGTTTTTCCTTAATTTTCTCTAGTTCTTTCTATACTTTTCTCTACTATTTTCTTTAATTTTCTCTTAGGCTTTACGTTTCTAAGTTACTATTAAACGAAATGTCAAATTTAAAAAAAAAACTTAATATATTATATCACAGAAGTAACGAGGAAATTGTTTGTAAATGTATAAAGCTTGAAGGGCCTAACGTTAGCAGCCCAACGGCGTTTAGTGAAATTGAATAAACAGAAACAATAAGTAAATAACGAAAAATACTTGTTGAGAAAATATCGGAACTCTGACGTACCATTGCTATGATTTTATGTGTTCGAGACAATGAAGCAAAATGTTAGATGTTGAAAATAAGAATAATTATTAACGATAAGTGAATTAATTAATAATTAAGGAAGTACATTCATGTTGTAAGATTCTTGCGAGTTGCGTTTCCGTTAATATTCGTCCGTTTAAGTTTTAGATATTATATTTTGTTATTATTACCGATAATGATTAATAAACTGTGTAATATAAAAATACAATTATATAATTAATAATAATGCATAAAAAGAAGAAGAGATTACTTGTGTTGTTAATTATGTATCTTATCACGTAATTATTATTATTAATATTATTATTATTACTGAGATAATAAATAAATACTATTAGATTAGATTTGGAATTTTCTTTTTATTGTAACTACAACAATTAATTATTATACGGTAACAAATTTAATTTAATCTGACTTCAAAAATCTATTTAATTTAATCTGACTTCGAAAATCCATTTAATTTAATCTGACTTAGAAAATCCATTTAATTTAATTTGACATCGAAAATCCATTTAATTTAATCTGACATCGAAAATCTATTTAATTTAATCTATAATTAATTTCTTGAACGTTCCTTCTACTCCCCACATATTGATTTCGTCCATATACTTCGACTTCCCAACTCGCTTTGATTCATCAGCTATCAACTTTTGTTCCTCTTCAAAGTATTCTTCATTCTCCAACATGTTTTCGTATTGTGCTTTCTGTAGTTCTTTGATGCTTGGAGCTTCACCTCCGTATTCCTTAGGAAGAATCTTTTGGGGAACATAATCGAAAACCCCTTCTGGTTTCGTGTGAAAGTGTATGATGTCCAAGACCTCCATTTTGATGAAGGGTTTCAGAATGTTGAAAGCCTTTTCTGTGATGCTGGATGAGTTTATGATATGCACACCCTTGAGCCGAATATGGAGGCCTTCTTGGACGAACATAAGAAGTTTTCTGGAAATTATTAAGTTGATCTTGAGGATGTGGCCGAAGGTCGTGCCATCCATGTCGAATATGACCACTTGGCCTTGAGAGGTCCCCTTTTGGATGAAATGCAAAGAGACCACCATCACGAAGAACATGTGGAAGAGAATGTAGTCGAAGCTATCAGGGGGGCAATCCACTAATTTAACAAAAACCACCGAATAGCCTTCTTTTGTTTGTTGTGGAAGGATTGTCGACAATAACTTATCAGCGACGTCTTTGAGTTGGGCCGCAGGTTTGTATCGAAAGATTTCTGGCGTGGCCCCCTTGATCGTGAAGTAGCTCTCCATGGCCCTCTTGGCGTTTTCAATCTTGTAGTAGCAACTCTGCAGAACAAAAATTATGTGGAATTCTAACAACTTGGGATGGTGAGGCTGCTTGTCGCTCCAGTCCCAGAGGGCCATGACGTCTTCCTTCTTGAGTTCCCCGAAGTTTCGTTCATATTCTTCTTCGGGAGTGATGTATTTTTTGCACGACATTTTAACTATTTTTTAAGAGTATTTTTCACCAAAATGTACACCAAAAATATACACCAAAGTATACAAAAGTATTTTAGTCAATATGTAGCATGCACTTGTCGAGTTTCACAGCCAACTAATCACGGAGCAAGACATTAACTAAATAAAACTATATGACCGTACATAAGAACGAAATATTTAATTACGTAAAAATAATTACATGGGTAAGTTTTTCTTCTCCCGAACTATGTATTCGTTTTTGTGTCCACGACCGTCAAAACCATAATAACTATAATGCATTGTTTTTACCGCCTGCAGTTACATAATCTTATACAGAATCGACCTTGTCCGTTTTTGTAGCATAATTAATGCTCTTTTAGTAAACAAGTTTTGGCCAGGAAGCGCCTTCGAAGAAATATGTACCCAATAGTATGTGGTTAAAATGCACTTCCTCAACAATTAGCACTTCTTCAATAAACAAACAAAAGAAACGCCATGTGTATCTTCAAGAACTTGGGTGCCTCATTGTCTGCGGATCGCAACGTGGAAAGAAACATAAAAAATACTATTGTGTGAATTATTTGAACGTTTTAATTTTTTGTTATATTAAAAACGATTAAAGTGTCGTTTGGTGCGGACCAACTTTGTAAAAATAAATAAACTTACCTCAGGTACAAGAATGATTTAATTAACAGCTTCTTATACAACGTCACGTGGTTCTTCAGTCCCAGTAGTTTCATTTCTATTGCTATGGAATTGAATATCCTAACTTGATTTCCCTAAATTATAGAATATTTGGAACTAGTTAATCTAGTTAAGAGGCAGCTAGTCATACCTTAAATCGTATTTTAGATATTTTTTCGCGTAGGAATAAGATATCGCCATGAAACAAACAGCACAATATTCAATTTTTTATTC
>JAWQRP010005801.1:0-10338 GCA_033557875.1 Quadriops clusia
CCTTTGATGATAACTATATTTGCAATAAATCTTAAGAGATATTTACAAAAGAAAAAAAAAAAGACTTAAGTTCCGGATAAAAAAAGACACGGTTTCGCTGAAATCGAGTCATCGCATAGAAGTAGTCGTATCTGCTACAAAACTGTAAATTCATCTGTGATATTTGATTCGCTGAAAAACATAGATAAAACAGACGAAACAGAGGTTTAGACCAAATAAATAACCCCAGTCGTTCGATTTGTCAGATTTGTGTTTTACACCTATTGCACCTTACAATTATGCATCCTGTACAACTCGCATTTGGCCGCTTTAACTGCCCTTTGTCACAATAAAATATAATAATATAATAAAGATTACTTTAAAAGTATTTGATAAGTAATATTTTAGTGTCATCAATATTAAAAAATAAATTTACAAGATTTTCAACAACTGTTTATGTTCACATGAGTGCCACTAAAAAAGAACCCGCATGCTAGTTGCATTAGTCTGTTTCAGCACAGGTTTCAGATAATAAGCGACCCAGTTTTCGTTGACATTAGATTTGTTTGGGTATAGCTCTTGACCAAATGTGTTTTTCGAGCTCATTCATACAAGTTCTCATTTCGTACCAAAATTGAATTTTTCAAATATAAATTTTAATATTTGAAGTCTTTTATTAACTGAAATAGACCTTAATATATTGAAGCGAAATAGACGCAGTGTCATGTACTCAGGTCAAAAACACCACGGGGAATCCCAAAAGATTCCGTTCTCAAGTAACATAATAGTGAACAATAAATCGCGCAGCTGTAAAATATTTTTGTTATTAACGATCAGTTGTGTTTTCTTGTATTGATTGTTTTATTCATAGTAGTTACATTCTTTTATCTATTAACCCTAACGGAAAAAATGTAAGTGTCAATTAAAAATTAGAAGGAAAAAAAATACGGAAAGGTTATAAATTAAAAATATTTTTTTTTAATTTCTAGACCGTATTTACAATGTCAGGCAACAAATGAAGACAAAATCACTTTAGTAAAAAGAGTTTGCATTCCTCATTTAAGCCAGCAAGAATTCAGCATTGCTAATCGAGGCAATAACAAAACCTTCAAAAATGATAAACATAACACTCATATAAATACAGCAGCTACAAATGTCGAGTTGACTATCATTGTAGATACCAGAAAATTGAATTGGAGAAGAATTAACCCATAAATCCCAAGCACAGTGAAAAGTTGTAGGCCCTAAATTTCGCTGAATCATTTCTAGATCTGTTACCCGATTGATTTTATTTCGATGAAAGTAACGTAACTAGTACGGAAGTGCGAACAATAACAATAACAAGGTCAGTCTCCGTTCGCAAACTGGCGCCGAAGAGACCGAAGTCGGCCGAAGCGTGGCCGAAGCGGCGCTCGTGTCTCGCATATGATCGGCGCTACAAATGACAGTAACGAAAGCGACGAAAACATTGGAGACAAAGGTTGAACGGACCGATATGCGTCTTTCGCATCGCGCACAGTGAACCGATGAAAAATGCCGTGGTACGTACCATGGTCGGAGAGCATAAAGAAGCGCGCCTGCAGGTATCTGCTGCAGCGCTATCTCGGACAGTTTTTCGAGGAGAAACTGACGCTCGATCAGCTGTCCGTGGACCTGTACAACGGAACGGGTATCGTAGCCGATGTCGGCCTCGACGTTCAGGTAAACGCGCTTCCGCATCGCGCGAACAATGACGACGTCGTTGTCGTTTTTACACGCAGGCCCTCAACGAGCTGGGGGAGCAGCAGAACTGGCCGATGGAGTTTGTCGACGGCTACATCGAGCAGATGTCGATCTCGGTACCGTGGTCGGCGCTGCTGAAGGAGTCGAGCAACATCGAGGTGCGGGGTCTGAACGTGACCGTTCAGCCGAAGCAGCGTTGTGAAAACGGTGTGCATGTCGTGCTGGGTTCCAAGATGATGCATTGATGGAGTGTTTTTGTTTCCAGCTACTTGCATGTTTGAGTCGATGTGGAGTTCGATGACCAGTTCCATGCAACTGGCTCAGGAGTGTCTGAAACAGGACGCGGCCAACGCGACGGACAACGCACAACCGTTGGAGGGGATCGAAAGATTTGCACAGACCATCGATTCCAGTGAGTGCACAACACATCACGATTTGCAATGGTTGCTTTGTTTAAACCTCGTTTACAGTTCTGAGCCGAGTCAGAGTTAGGTTCATTGACACCACGATCCGTTTGGAGCACGTGCCGAAAGGGTGCGGCAACGGGGTTGCGCTCGAGATAAACATAGACAAGTAAGCGTAGCGAGCGTAAGTAAGCGAGTGCGGTTGATGGAATGCGTGTGTACGTGTAGCATGGAATATTCTGACGATGCTGGCAACGATCCGCCGAGCGAGGAGGTCGACTCGGAGCAGAGCAAGGCGTACGTCGTCGCGTCGTTCACGTCGAAGCGGTTCTACCTGGAGGGCGTGAGCGTGTCGACGGACGAGTTCCCGAGCAGGTCGCGCACGTTTTCGCGGTCGGTGATCGAGTCGGAGAGCAGCGGCAGGTCCGTGGACGACGAGATATTCAGTTCGATAATAGACGACGGAGGCGGGGCGTCGTGGAGTGCGGGCGTGGGCGTGGGCGCGGGCGCGGGCGCGGACTTGGACGCGGACGACGACGAGGAGCCGCCGCCGACGCGGACGATCCCGTTCGGCAAGTTCCTCGGTCGGCAGGAGATGCTCGTGAGGCTGAAGCAGTCGGCGACCGTCCCGGGTCCGAAGGTGTCGATCGAGGCCACGCTGGGTTCGGTGCAGCTGTTCCTGTCGCCGCGGCAGGTCCACGTGCTGGGCGAGCTGGCGGAGGGCCTGGCGCAGCCGCACCTGGAGGACACGAGCAACGTGCGGCGGCGGACGCGCTGCGCCGAGAAGCCGATGTCCGGCGCCGACTTCGAGCGCGTGGAGCAGGAGCTGCAGCAGCAGCTGAACCCGGTGCCCGGCGGCCGGACCGGCCTCGCGGAGGGGTACGGCTGGTCGACGGCGGCCCTCGACGACGACTCCGAGTTCCTGCCGCTGCGGGCGTCGTCGTGCGGCGTCCCCGCGAGCGCGCCGGCGAGCGCCAGCGTCAGCGCCATGACGGACAGCGCCGCTTCGGACGCGGAAGCGGACGAGCGCCCTCGCACGGACCAACATCTGACGGACACGACGCGGTTCCGGCTGAAGGCGGCGTGCGCGACGCTGGTCGTCCTGCACGAGGACCTGCTGTCGTGCGGGGGCGAGCGGGCGCTGCCCGTCTCGGCCAGCGTGACCCAGATGCGGCACGTGGCCGAGTCGTTCTTCGAGCGGGTCGGGTCGGTGAGCGGGCGCGAGCCGGACGGGGCGCGGCCGGCCTTCGAGCGCGCCTGCCAGAGGAGCCACCTGCGGCTGGTGGCGGCGCCGCTGCACCTCGAGGCCGACCAGCGGACGTCGTCGAAGGGGGCCGACGACGCGGTGACCGGGTGGCTGACGGGCGGGCGCCTGCGGTTCGTCGAGTGCCTCTACGACGACGCGCGACCCGACCCGGAGCACGTCGACCTGCTGGCCTTCGACCCGGCCAGTCCGCGGCCGGGTCTGCGCGTCGCCTTCGAGAGCCGCCGCGACCGCTCGGACCTGACCTTCCAGCTGGACGACTGCACCGTCGAGGTCGACATCAGCATCGCGGACCGCGCGTGCGCGCTGCTGTCTCGTCGTCCTGTGTGCGTGCCTCGCGGTGTTCGTGCGCCGGCGTCGGCGCAGGCGCCGGCAACAACGACCCCGAACGAAGGAGACGTCAAGATCACGTGCCCGCTCGCCAAACTGCGACTGCGTTTCCCCGTTCCGGACCTGCGGCCGGCGCACGACATGCAGCGCGCCCCTTGGTGGCGGCGCGACGTGCGTCCCGACTGGCTGACGGCGTCGCTGGCTGACGCCGAGCTGGTGCTGGGCGACCCGACGGAGCTGAGCTGCAGCGCCGCGGACCTGTTCTACGTCGACGGGCGGGAGGCGCACGTCGCGTCCATGCGGCCGGACGCCGACGGGCGCCGGCCGCTGCTCGTCGTCGACGTGCGTCCCGCCGGCGAGTCGGAACCGGCGCGACAGCAGCAGCAGCAGCAACAGCGGCGGCACGACGAGTCCACGGAGGGACTGTTCGAAGGCACGCGGCGCCCCAGCCCGTTCGGGTCGAAGCGCATCGTGCACGAATCGGACACGCCGCACTCGCACGCACGCGACGAGCCCGACGAGCTGGTCGTGCCCGGCAGCCGCGAGGAGATGGCGCGCTTCGTCGAGGCGGCCACGGCGTCGGCCCGCGTCCGCCTCGAGCTGTTCGCGCGCAACGCGAGCGTCCAGCTCGAGTCGAAGCACGCTTACGAGACGCTCTACAACCGGCTGGCCACGGACCTGGCGCTCTGGGTCCCCAGCGCCCCGCGCCCGCGCTCCTCCTCGTCCTTTTCGCGGTCGGCGTCGTGCGACCTGCAGGAGTCGATCCACCCGGTGTTCAGCATGTGCAAGAGCGGCATCCAGTGCGACTCCGACGAGGAGGAGGAGGAAGACGAGGAGGAGGACGAGGACGACGACGACGACGACGACGGCGGCGGCAGCGGCGGCAACAACGAGAGCCACGTCGCTTTCCGGATGCACGTGGACAAGGGGGCGCTGCTGATGCAGCCGCCGGCGCGCGATGCGGCCGGCAACGTCATCCCCGAGCGGCACGGGGAGCTGCTGCTCAAGCTGCGCGGCGCCAGCCTGTTCTTCGTCGGCAGCTTCCACGGCGACCCGGAGCTGTCGTACCTGTGCGCGCGCAGCCGGACGGCCTCGCTGCACCACCGGGACGTGTGCGCGTCCGGCGGGCCGCGGGGAGCGCCAGCGGACCCCGAGTGCGAGCCCCCTCGCCACCTGTCGTGCACCGTCTTTCCTGCGGACTCGTCCGAGTCGGACATGCTCTCCGTCGCGGTCAGGATCAGAAACGGACACGACACGCACGACATCAAGGCCGTGCGCGTGGCCGTGGGGCTGCGGGGCGCGGGCCTGCGCCACCGCGTCGTACCCTCGCCCAACAGCTGGTTCTCGCAGCTGGCCGACATGATGGACGTGGCCGACCACCCTGTGGCAGGGTACCGCCCGCCGCCCGCGCTCACCGAGCTGCACGTGCACCTGTGGCGCTCGGTCGTCGACTACCGGCCGCTGCACCTGCCGCTGCGCGCCGCCCTCTCGCTGGGCTCGTTCAGCGTCTCGAGCCAGCTGGCGGCGCAGGTCAACACCAGCACCCTGCGGTTCATCGCCGAGGAGGCCGCGCTCAGCCTGGCCGACGGCGTCGACGACCGCGGCCCGCTCGACCTGGCGCGCGACTACGTGCGCGTCCTCGACCTCGGCCTGTTCGAGCTGAGTCTGCGGCTGAGCGAGGGGCGTCCGCGCGTCGACCTGCGCGCCTCCAGCGACGCGCTGCACGTGCGCACCTGCGCGGACTCGGCGCGCGCTCTGGCGCAGCTGGTCGTCTACTTCGCTTCGGACGGCGACCTGGACGGCGTCTCCTCCGCCTCGGACGCCGCCGCCGCCTACGCCGCCGCCGCCGACGACGACGACGACGATGACGACCCGCTGCGGCACGAGGAACGCCTCTCCTCGAGCCAGCACCGGCGCGTCAACCGGCTCCTCGGCGAGGCCATGACCGAGGCCCCGAAGGCCGCCGCCGACTCGGTCGCCGCCGGCCGGCCCGACTCGCCGGACGTCTTCTTCTTCCCGGACGAGACGACCGCCAACAGCAGCTACGACACGGACGAGGACTTCTGCTTCGTCGGACGGGAGGTCGGGCCGGCCGCGACGGGCCTGCCGGAGGTGCGCTGGCTCTCGGACGAACCGGTGCGGCTCGTCGACAACCACTTCGCGGTACCGTTAGGCAAGACGGACCTGCTGCGCGCGCCCAAGCACTTCCCGCCGCCCGTGTTGCGCTACACGCTCTGCGAGTCGACGCTCGTCTGGCACATGTACGGCGGCCGCGACTTCGCGCGCCCTCCAGCCCGCGACCGGCGCCTGCTCATGGAGCTGCAATTGAACAAGGTGCGCTTCCAGCACGAGGCCTACCCCGACGGGGCGCCGCAGGCCGCGCGCCAGGTGCTGCTCGTGGCCGACGTCGAGGTGCGCGACCGCCTGGCCTCCAGCAGCTTCAACAAGTTCCTCTACCAGCACACGAGCCAGGCGCGCCCCAAACAGGCGCACGCCAACATGCTGGTCGTCAAGGCGACGCACCTGCGCCCCGACCCCGCCCTCGAGGCCAAGGAGTGCGCGCTGCGCGTCTCCCTGCTGCCGCTGCGCCTCAACATCGACCAGGACTCGCTGCTGTTCCTCGTCTCGTTCTTCTCGGAGCTGTCGTCGCTGGGGACGCCGCCGGACGCCCCGGCTCCCTCCTCCCCCGGCACTCCGGACCCGTCGACGACTCCGACCCACCGTCCGCCGGTGATGACCGTCATCTCCGACGACCCCGACGAAGACGACGACGACGAAACGGCCAGACGACTCGTCTCGGACAACCTTCTGATCCTGCTCGACGACGACGCCGAACGCAGGGACCCGCGGCCGACGCGCGACGACGCGCCCGTCTACTTCCGGAGCGTGCTCTTCTCGCCGGAGGTGCCCGTCCGGCTCGACTACCAGGGCAAGCGGCTCGACATGACGCACGGGCCGCTCGCGGGCCTGCTCATGGGCCTCGGCCAGCTCAACTGCTCCGAGCTGCGCCTGCGCCGGCTCTCGCACAGACACGGCCTGCTCGGCCTCGACCGGCTCGTCTCGTACGCGCTGCACGAGTGGCTGCGCGACATCAAGAAGCACCAGCTGCCGGGCCTGCTCGGCGGCTTCGGGCCCATGCACTCGTTCGTGCAGCTCTTCCAGGGCATCCGCGACCTCTTCTGGCTGCCCATCGAGCAGTACCAGCGCGACGGCCGCCTGGTGCGCGGCCTGCAGCGCGGCGCCAACAGCTTCACCACCTCGACGGCGATGGCCGCGCTCGAGCTCACCTCGCGCCTCATCCAGCTGATCCAGGCGACGGCCGAGACGGCCTACGACATGGTCTCGCCGGGACCGAGTGTGCGCCGCCGCCCCCGGCATCGGCACCGCCATCGTCGCCAGCGCCACCGCCCGCAGGACATCCGCGAGGGCGTGGCCAACGCGCTCGCGCTCGTCAAGGAGGGCCTCGGCGAGACGGCCGGCAACATCGTGCGCGTGGCCAGCGTCGAGCACGAGCAGAAGGGCTACACGGGCGCCGTCGGCGGCGTGCTGCGCCAGATCCCGCCCACCTTCGTCAAGCCCATCATCATCGCCTCCGAGGCCACCAACAACCTGCTGACGGGCATGCACAGCCAGCTGCGGCCCGACGCCCGCCGCGAAGCCAAACAAAAGTGGCGAGAAGACGACGATGTCGACGAACTCGATCGCTCAAATTAAAGCCTTAACAAGAAACGAGTATATTTCAGGTTTATAAATTACAACTGTACAATTACAACTAACTACAATATAAAAGATGAAATTATCTTGGCCAACTCGGTTTTAGCCGTCGGCAACTTGCACGCCGGATCCAGGTTCACGATGTTCAAACCGGGATCCGTCGCCCTCATGCAGTGCACGCCCTCGTCGGCGTACTTCAGCAACAGGTCCAAGACGCTCGTCTCCGACGGGGGCAGCGCTCCGACGTCCTTGTCCGACTTGACGATCGGCAGCTCCTTCTGCGACCGCAGCCTGGCGTTGACGTAGTCCCGCCCGTAAAACGATATGAACTTGTATTCGTCCGGCTTGAACCGCCCGGTGATCTTGGCGCCCTCGTCCGTCGCGTACCTCTGAAACGGGATCGCGCTGAACGCCTGCACGCCCGAAACGGTGTTCATCCTGACTCGGTCCAGGAACTCGCGGTTGACGCGCGAACGCAGATCCAGCTGCAGCACGAGGGCGTCGAGGCCGACCTTGCGCAGCACCAGGTCGGCCACGGCCACTTCCGGCGTGCGCACGATGCCCGGGGGCAGCCTCACGCTGACCCACGCGACCCTTCTGTCGTCCGCCGTCGATCTCTCTGCCAGCCTCTTGACCTCGCGGAACACGTCCTCCGCCCCTTTGCTGGTCGATTCGTTCTCGTACAGCAGGGCCAGCATCAGCACGGCCCGCCGACTCACCGACCGCTTCCACGACTCGACGAAGCCGTACACGAACTCGATTTCGGTCTCTCGCACGGCCACCGTCGCGGTGACGCGCACGTTTTCCGTCACGTAAGGCACGGGTACGATTTCGACTTTGCCCAGCGGTTTGCAGATCCGGAATCTGCGAACCGTTTCGTTCGCGTTTTCCAGTATCACGTCCAGAGTCCTCTCCAGTCCCCTGCCGAGGTCGAACCGGGCGTAACCGTTGACGAGCTTCGTCACCGGCGACCCGCATTTCTCGGCGATCGCGTTCAACGCCAGCCTCACGTCCAGACGGTGCGGCTCGGTTAGCGGAGCGTACACCTGCCCGCCGTTTTCGATCGAAGAAAAGTGGGTCTCGTTGTGGTACGTCGTGCCGACGACGTCGAATCTGTTCTGCGGGAGGGTTCCGTCGCGGTGACCTTCGGGCCAGCCCGGTCCGCCGTGCTCCTCCATCAGTTTCCGTATCTTCTCCTGCTTCTTCGTGATCAGCGACTTTAACCGCCGCGCGTGCAACAGATACGCATCCCTGGCGTCCGAAATCGGAAACGCGGTCACGGAGTCGTCGTCGTCTTCGTGTTTCAGCACGTCGTAGTGACGCAACCGCATCGCCGGCAACGAAACGCCCTGCACTCGCTCCTGGCACTCCAGACCTCCCACGCTTCTCGCCACGCACCTCCCGATATTCTCGCTGTGATTGTCCGAAACCGAGTTGCGGACGCACCACTCCAAGTTGTCGCGCATCGCCGCCACGACGGAGTTGCCCAGGAGGATGCCCGCATCTATCGAGCAGAATCCGCTGTCCGGTATCCTCGTCCCCGTGTAGATCGGCTGGCCGCCGATGCTGATGCGTCGCACCGCGCGCTTCAGCTTCCGCGCGTCGACGAAAGTCGAGTCCTTCATCAGGAAAAAGTAATCGTAGTTTTGGATGAACCCGTCCGCCAGGTACTTGATTACGTGGAACGGACGCAGGCTCTCCCTCCCGTCGGTGAAGCCGACCACGTTACCCAGAATCTTCCCCTTCAACTTGTACCGCGTGCTCGCCGAGACGAAATACTTGATCTTATCCACCAGGTGGGCGGCCGTCTTGTTCACGGCGACGGCCCTCGAATCGAGCTGCTCGGCCGTAGTCAGCACCCCGACGAACAGCTTCTCCCTGATGCCGAGCTCCGTCGAATAGTAACGAGGTCTGACGATCTTCTTCGCCGGGGTTTGAGGGCCGCTTCCCGACACCGTCCCCGTCCCCGTCTTCGCCGTCGGGAGGAGCACCGAGCCGTTCGTGGCTCTCGAATCGCGGCACACGTTGTCATCGCTGATGTTCAGGTTTAAAAACAGGCCGATCGCGAAGAAAAATATGAAATACGAGTGGTTCTTGAGTTGTCGTTCGACGTACCGAAACAACATTTTGTTCTTGTTATTTTACACGGTTCTACATATTACAGGTTATGTTTCATGTTGTAAATTTCGTACGCCAGAGGGCGCCGCTGTAGCGATCCCTTAATGCAATACGAATTCGATAGATGGCAGCGCCGATACCGTCGACACAACTTTTCAATTTTCCACCGGGAATCGGTCGCATCGGAAATGGAAAACGCGGTCTCGTCGTGCGATCGTGCGTCCGCCGCATCCGGCGAGCCGCCGTGATTTTCCACGGGCGGCGGGATTCAGCGACGCTCGGGCGCGTGTACCGTTCGAGAGCGGTCAGAGATAAGAAATTCCGAGTCCGGCGGCAGTGTCTTTGTCAGTTCCGAGGGCCAAGGGGGGCCTCTACTACGGCCGAACGGTGCCGCGGTGGCGCCGCCATGCTGCTGGCTTCATTTGTTAACGCGGTACCGTCTCCACGGGTGGCTTCTATCCTCTTGCGTTTTCTGAAGCCGGCCCTTTGTTTTAATGCCAGTTCTTTTTTTACTGTCGTTTGAATTTTGATCGTTTTCATTCGATGTTAACCTCCCATCTAACAAGGTTATCGATGCTCTCGCTCCACTCCCGTATATTTTAACTTTTAAATAAGACGCACGACTTCTTTTTTTTTTTTTTATTCATTTCTTTTGCCAAAACCGATCCTTTCTATGTTGTAAATTATTGTACATCGTATTAAATAAAATTGTTTAAAATTATTAAATTTCATTTTTCATTCGTACACGATGCGCATGCGTGTTCGCAAACCGTGTGCGTTGCTATAAAATTCCGAACGAAATGATAA
>JAWQRP010005802.1:0-10335 GCA_033557875.1 Quadriops clusia
TATATCTTACATTAATCACACAAAGATAACCTAAAATTAACCGAGTTATCGTCGAATGTCCACCATAGGACGAGAAACTTTGATTTGAGGTTGGTAACATTTCTCCTGCTCCTAACTGGCTCCTAACAGCACCGTTAATAAACGGGTAAACAGAATAGGTCCCATTATCACTGAACTAATAAATGGTAGGTAAATGAGTTTATCTTGTCTACGTGATAAGATTTATATCTGAAGGTATAAGGTAATTTTTCGCGGGATGAACTCTCGTACATAATATGTATATAACACGGACTTGTTTGTCAATATATTAAAAAAATATCAGCGCTAAGAAATTTTGATCTGTTTTATAATAATCTTTATGTGAATGCGATATGATTAATCTATTAGGTTCATATGTACAACAAGCGCAAAAATGTTTATCTGTTGAAGTATAGAAAGTGTTCACATTTAGTTAGAGGTTAAGCTTAAACGCGGAAGATGTATTACATATACAGTTATTATTAAAACAAATTGTTTTATTGTTTTATTTTTGTGACCAAGACTAACCAATCCTTTTCCCTATGCACTCATATTTGTTTTGTAAGTAATAAAATCCATATGTTTAATCTGAAGCTAACACATTTCCAATCGTCGGTGCTTTCTTACATCAAATAAATTATTATTAACAATTTTTTTATTGATTTAAAAAATATGATAAGCTTGAACTGAAGGTCTTTACTGACCTGGAACTCGTCTATATATATATGATGTGCAGTAAGTTGGATTAATTCATTCGAAATTTTCATCTCGAGATATAATTAAATTAAGTAACTATGGTTTGCGTTGCTTATTTGTTTTTGACAACACTCTTGATTATGGAAACATGTAAGGAATAATCAGACAATTTTAACAATAAAACTCAACATCATAAAATTTATTTTGATTTTTTAAGGCCAAGGAGCTCCTACGCCTTGCGTGACAGGGATGTGTGGAGGACACGGTAAGAACCGAAACAAAACAATTTTATATCAAATAATTTTAATTTACTTATGTGTTTATTTTAGTTATCCACCTTCCGCCATCCAGTAAGAATATTTAAACGTTATTATTCAGTTAAAGAACGACTATTATTTATAATATTTTCGGTAATTTTTAGACTTTGGACCTTATAGCCCTCTTCCAGGTTTGTAAATTTTTATTACATCTTATTGACTATTAATTAACTTTTCATTTCTGCTCTATTTTAGGATCGACTCACGTTGGTAAGTATTTTTGTCAATAAATTAAAAACAGATTATTAAAATACCAATATATTTTTAGTTCACTACGGTGGGGGACATCACCACCACCATCCTTATCCTCACCAATTTACTAACGGTAGGTAATTCGTTCTTAAAAAAAAAGTGTTAAGAAATTTATTTCAATTTACATTTTAGGCGTAATTTACACTTAGAAATGGAAGAAGTTTAAATCTTTAAAATTTTCATAAATGTGTGGGTAAAATGTGTAATGTAAACATGTTAATACCTATGTGAAATAATAAAACTTATTTTCGATATTTTATTTTAATCGAGGTGAACTGTTTGTCTACACTATAGGCTATTTTCGTTGTGTAATTGAACTAAAATGCTGCATATTCGTAATAAAATTTTATGGTTATCAATATGAATTTTGTTTTATTTAACGTCTAACATAATAACTTTGTTTTTGGTACGTCCCTACCTGACTTGGAATATTTTCGGGTACTATTCTCGATCACACTTTACATTAGAAAAATATTTGTTAGAATAACGAGAATATTTTAAAACAATACATTAGAGATAAAAATTGTAAACGATAAGGTTTTTTTTATTCTTAAGGCCCGGGATTAAAGTCCATATATCCATACAATAAATTAATTACATGCAGGGTGTCCTCAAATTCACCGATATCCTTTGAACCACGTGCAGTACTCATTAAAATAAGTAAAAAAAGTTCATATACACCCCTGTTCAGAAGTGCACTCCTGCGGAGCTACAGCTCTCCAAAATTTGACCAAAAAGAATTGTGGTAGTTTAGTATTTTATTGTAATTAATTCTTATTTATTAAGTTTACTTCATTGTGTAAGTGTGTGCTGTTTGCTAAACCCAACATCATTGTTAAAACTGTGCAAAAATTTAATATTCGTTTATTAAGCCTATTTTGCGAAGAAATGCAGACTTTTACAAAAAGTGGAATATCTTGGGAGGGATTCGTTTTAGAGGTATGGTTTGTGGACTTTTTTTTATTCCAAATCGATTGAGAATTCATTATCTGAAGCAATATTTTCATTAGTTTTAACGGTGTCTGTCTGTGTGGATGTGGATCAAATTATAGCACAATTGCCCAACCGGAAGTAGTATTTTTTAACAATTTTTTAAATATGCATATGCTTATATAGGTACTATCAATATTATTCAAAAACCGCTCTGAACCCTGGGGTAAACCTGTCTTATCTTGTCTAGTACATTTTATAAGTATACGAGAACGTGGAGTGGAGACCACTACATTTTATTTCAAATTGCAACACAAATTTATATGATATGAACCAATAACTCTTAAAATTTTTATAAAATGAAGTGTTTTATTCGTAATAAATTATGTTTGAGAAGAGATAGAGTACATGAAGAAAAGTCGTTGATAAAGTAGTGCCTTTAATAACTTTTGTTGCATCATTTTAAGTTAATCTTTGCCTCGCAATTTTTTGAAAATTCATTTAAATATCACTATTATCTGTTATCAATAACATGCGTAGTAGCAAATAAAACATGAATAAAAGGTCAATTGGTCGATATATAAAAGATCGTCCACCAAAAAGTTTCAATTTGTTAATTTCCGTAGAACGGCCACGACGCATTTTCGAATTACGACGAAACCATGGCTAAATTGTTTTTATTATTGTTAGTACCTACTTTTCATAATTGGTCAAAGTTTTAGTAAGGGTTTAAACCATAGCTATTTAGAGCAAGGAACCTGTAATTTACAAAATATGTTATCGCTACTTTTCACTTGTTATTTTGACTTTAGGAGTCTATCGACAGACATCAGTGGATGATACTTCAAGTCTCTTAGATGATTCAGATGACTATTAAGATGAAATTGATGCTCACATGCAAGTCACAACGGGTCATTTTAATTTTGTTCTTTTTTCAAAATAAATAAATATAATTTTTAATTAATAATAATAATAATAATATGTTCAGTATTAGCATAATATCCTTATTGTTGTCTATTTTAGATTTTTCATATCCGTCATCATACCCAGGTGGTCGAGGCAGGCGTCGAAAAAATCGAAAGAGTTGAGTTATTCAATAATGATACCTTAGATGCATGGTATAGACTGGAAAGTTGAAATGTACACCCCACAAACGAAAATCGCGTGCACAAAAAAACCGACTTTCTGTGCAGGTTCCATAGGGGAAACTGGTTTTTGTACACGCGATTTACATCTTTACCAATCTGTGTAGTGTCTACATTTGGCGCTTCCGCCCTGTACGTAAGTTGTTCATGAAATTCATGACTTTTTATTTCAGCCCCTCGTTACCCTGGCATGTCTAGACATATACGTATGTATAATATTTATGTTCGAATTTACAATTTTCATTTAGTTATACTTTTTATAACCTCGTTTAACCGTATTTTAAGATATTTACCATACGCCAATTACTACAACCTACCGTAATACATAGTAAGTTGCGTCGAAGTAGTTTCACGTTCAAATTACCTACCTTTTATTTTTATTTTAGCGCATTACCCAGGTGGATCTTATGTGGGTAAGTATCAAACTTATAGTGTATGTGTGTTCTATGCTTCTGATATATACTAGCGAAAGAAGAAAAGAAAATGATCTTGTAATGCCGATACGAATAGAAAAGAGCATTTCAGTCTTGAGAATGTCATTTAGGGCATAATTACAAGAACACATTAATAAAATAGTTTTAGAGTCTTTTATTAACATATAGACAAACGTTACTGTGACATATATTCTTCAAATTGGGCTAATTATATTTTTCTTAAACTGAACTACTACTGTGATTAATCGTTCTACATAATACCGCCATGGATTTACGACCTCATTAGTATGTATATGCTGCAGAAGAAGAGATAATATTTTATTGTCGCTTCATGGGACAGCATTAATTTGAATTGAATCGAGATAATTTTACGAGGTGTTATTGTTCTTTCTTCCTGCTACCTGAACACAAGTTGCTTTATTATCTAAATGATATAAAATATTAATGGGCTGAATATAAATCAACATATTAAACTAAAAGCTACTTTTTACGACCACGACCGCTATAACGGATATGTCATTTTCTTTAAGTAATGGAGCCCTCCTCTCGCAGCACAGACGACGACATTACTTCGCTACCATGTTGTAAAAAGTAATTTGCTAGATATATTCTGTTTACCGCAAAACACATACATAATAGATATTTGTATTACAGAATAGAGAAATAAAAGGTTCTGTTAGTTCAGGCATCAGGATCAGATCATTGTCAGCTACAGAGCCGACACACGCGCCAGCCGTCCATGAATACGTAATTAATTTATGGAGACGATTAAAAATGTCGAAACGTGACACAAATACTAACAGGTGACAATTTGTATTCAATTATTATTCACTATTCAGACTGTTCTAAAATAGATATTTACATACATGCAATATACATATCGGTCGACATGGAAATATTTCTATTAATTTCATTTGCATTTAAAATGGTTGTATTGTCTCTCAACCACACATTCCTAAATGCATGTGTTGTGCCCAATAAGTTGCTAGGTCGCCTTAGATTTTGTATCGACGGCCTTCAAATTTCCTGGTTGTATAAACACATAGAAATATTTTGTTTCTCTAAAGTAAGCATGGTAAAAAATGGTTATATTAACAGTTATATCAGTCAGTCACTAATTAGAAAAGAGTCTCATCATATTTTAACGAAATAAAAATCCAGGTTCTTGGATCTGTTGTAGAGGTTCAAATTAATCGGGTTTACATAGGAATACTTCGTTTATCTAAATTAATTGTTTTCATTGCTATTTGAACAGAAGAAAGATTATCCAAAATAACGTTCTTATTTTTATTTTAGTTTAGGTCATGTTTTTGAATAATCAATTAATTTTTACTATATATTATGGTCATAGCCATGCTTATTCTTGTGGAATTGACTAAATGGTTCTGCCCTAACAATCAATTCTGTATTAAACACCTTGCTTCATCTGTATCGCATTGTTATTCCAAACAAATTGCATTTTCTCTGAACAAAGCGCATAAATAAAGACCTAATTATTGTAGATTATTCGCATTATCATGTATGTACACAATGCACTTGTACCTACACGAACGTAACACTTAATCCAGCATTTGAATAACAATATCAGACATATTATAATTTATAAACTTCTTATATCACCTGGCATTCTATTTGTGATTACAATATTTCCACATCGGTGCCTTTGAAATAAATCAATCGATTTTTTAAGTGTATTTTAAAAGACAAAAACTATATTTGCTGAACGGTCTCAATAATTTTTATCGTAGTTTTAGGATTTTAGTGTGCTTGCGAACGTAATTACCACCATTGGCGTCAATCCATCCATATCAGTAGTTTATGACTTGCAGCAACAGTTAATATTTACCTAGTGCTTCTCCATGTTTATAACTAAAAGCGTCCGATAAGTCAAAGATTACTCCGGCCAGCCTCCATTAGTGCTAATCAATAATTAATACCCGTTGCGTGATCCAGCCAACTCCCCGCAATATTGCTACATAAACTTCCGATTTCATTGCTGCTGCTGCTTAGCAATTGCTAAGATATGTAGGTGTTATAATAGCTTTAAAGACCACCTAGATCTCTTTGAGACACACACGGTTTGATGGTCTCATGCCCAAAGCACTTAACTCAATTATGATAACGCAATTATTGTCTATCATTATTTTCTTAGGATTCGGTGGAATCAAACACTTGATTCTAATCTGTTATGTAAACATCCTCATTTTTCAACATTGAATTTAGTTAGCACTACAATATCCCTTTTATACCAGCTTCTTGTTGCAATCGCAAAAATGTTTTCGAACATATTCCAGCGAGCTTTGTGCAAGCTCTATACCTACGGCTATAGAAACATTTCAAAATTAAATTTTCTCTTTTGTCGGGAAAAGAGCATGGGCAGCATCGCGTATCCGAAGGTTTTGCCGGAACTTCAATAAATCTATCAAACGCCGATGAAAACGCTAACAAAAATCTGCCTTCATTAAAGTTTGTAGCTTTGAGGTAAACTGGGTCAGAGCGGATTGGAAATCTTTTCTTGTTTGATTAAAAGCTCCGATGGAAATTCAAATCGAACATATTATTTGCACAACTTAATCAATTTCGCCCTCTTCCTCCCTCTCCTTCGTCGACTTTCTTTATCTCTCTGGCACGAGGCGAATTATTCCCCGGGGTTCAACTATTATACTTCTATTAAGATATTTATTACTAACAATAATTTTAGCACTTATTGTAACAAATACAAATTTAAATTCAGTAATAGAATGGAATCAGGGGAGCAGATGTAAGAGTCAGTAGATATGGTGAAATATCAGTTTGATATGCGCAAATGCAAGTTGGAAGGCGTGCAAGAGCAAGCTGAAGCTGAAATCGCTAATTGCAGTTTGCGCACCCCAAATAAAACTGTAATTTAAATTAATTTTGAAAGGGATCTAATTACACAGACTAATAGTCGAGTGCGTTAGTTAGACAAAGCGAACAGGGGCACCCCTTTCCGGATCGCAGCCTGTCGTGAGGGAAACAGCGCACATGGCGCCTCCGTCGGCGGTATTCCGAACTAGCGAGAGGTCCTCACCGTGAGATTAAACTTGTCATCGGAAAGATTCCTTCCTATATTTAACAGGATCAATAGTGTGTGGTTGGTACACTGTTAAAAAGTCCACCCTCGGATTTCCACCGAAAATCGGTTCTTCAGCACCAGCCGAATGCTAGCCACGTCGGGACTTTTATATTAAGGATGTCAATCTTTTGTAATAGACGGGCTTTAGCGAAGGATTGACACGCAGGGTGGGTTTTTAAGGCCTAGGGGTCAGTGCTCTTCTAGCAGTGTACACATATCTTGTTGGATGATGGGGCAAGCGAAGCGTTCAATTTTATTCACATCACATCAAACCGAAATTGACTTTCAGGCCACTGAGCCGATAAAACGTTCGACGGTCCCTGCAATACTCGACTAACCGGAAGATTTTTAAATAAAATATTTAAATACGGAATTGGACTTTTGAAGCACTTCGTCGAGGAGGAAATTCAATGCAACAACCTAACCCGGACCACCTTTGAAGTCCCGTCCTGATTGAAACCGTATTTTGCGCGAAACCCCGATCGAGCCGGCATGCGGCAGAGGCGACCCCAAAATTTATTAATTTCGGGGGATTTATTTGTAAAAGAATAACTCCGTGGAAAATGACACTGGGCGCTTAAGTCCGCCTCGAACTTTTAATGCCCGCTAAGCTCTCAGAATCTAAACTTTCTTCTTCGGTACAAGAGTTCCGCTGATCCTTCCTCATCCGCTCAATCCGTTATGAATTATAGATAACATTTTTTACCAGATTCATCCTTTTTGCCGCTCTGAAAGGAACGTCCGCTCGCGTTCCCTTATTACTTTAATCATAGGAAACATTTGGCACAATTCATCAGATCTTTTGATTTATTTCCAGCCCGTAATCCCGTTCGAGCGGACGAAGAGGAAGCGGATGCGGAAGATGTTACAAGACGCCTCCTTCGCCTCGTCCTCGCCCTGCCGACAGGATAGCCCTGGATGGATGTGGGCTCGTATATAGGACATTATTTTGTTTCTTTTGAGGAAAGTGCCGAAAAGGTTCTTCTATTGTAACAAATAATTTTGTATTCCTTTTGAATCGTACGCAGGCGAACTTTTTCACACGATTGTTATATTTCATCCATTGGCATATACATTTTCACCGAGTACAGTAGTTGGTAGTGTGTTTTACACTAGCTCATGTTATACATAATTTTAGATTAAAATGAAACAAACCAGCACTGTTGGGTGCAAATAGGACTACATTAGCTTATTAGTTTGCATGCGTTATATGTTATTCGACTATCTACGTTTGTATGAAAACATATTTTCTCTGTAATCTTAATTTTTGTTAATCATGGTTGGTCAATTTTAATATGAAAAAGCATAATATAAAAATAAGAAACGGAGTTAGTAACGGTTGCTAAGAATGAGATGTAAACAAGAAAGAAAAAATAAAATATATACAATAAAAACGAGAAATATAATTTAAAAAGTTAAAAGAAACAAAATAGGAGTTGCAAGGTGAAAACCCTTAAACCCACCAATGGTGATGGAGAATTACATATATATGATAATGCTGATTTTCAGATGTTTTCCAAGGTATTCTAAACAAAGTAAAAAGGTTTATAGGTTTCCAAGACTAAGCACAAAAATAACTATGTAAATAAATTATTACATTAAAGATTAAATATGAGATAGTTTATATCATTTTCAAAAATTCTCATTTTAACAGTCTTTTTTTAATTTTATCTTAAACGGCTCCAGAGGAACATAAACTACAACGCAAAGCACCAACAGTGATTCCGTTTATAACTTGGAAAACTTCACTGAAGATTTGAGAAACCTACCTGTCATAAAACAGATATAATTGAAATTTTGGTATTGATGTAAAAATTTACAATGTTAAAATGCTTGTAGATAGAGAGAGAGGAAGTAAATACCGGATGGAAACTTGAAATGTATGTATATGTTGTGGAACATGTCATTAATACGGACATTTTAAGTAATGTCCGGGAAATATGAATAATGCCGAGTCGAATTGGGCAATATAATTTATACCTATTTAAACTTAATTGTTTAACACAGTGTCTGGTCATTATGAATACTGCTATGTAATGGTTGTGCAATTTGATAATTAAAGTACATTCATCAGAAGAGAGGGAGCAGGAATTGATCTAATAGATAGAGTCTGAACCATTCAGTTTCATGTATCAGCGTCGAATATTACACATAACACTGGTCAAGAGTGATTTTTGGAAAGCTCTCCATTTAGTTTTGGTCCTATTTAAATATGTAAACTTAAGCGATTTTCAATCTTATTCTAATTACATGCAAAAATGTCTGTTCAAAAATTTCAAGTCCTTGACTTAACCTCATTTATTGATTGGAAAACTTTTAACAACCCAAAATTGTTGAATTTGCACATCACGAATGTTAAAATGCTGCAATGTTGATTGAATGCAGTTATTTTGTTGAACTAACAATTTATATGTTGATTCAACACGCCAAAAGTTAACATTCGTAGATTGTTGAATGAAGATTTTCTTTTCCGTCAGTATATCATTAGTTTCGCAGGAAAAAAAATACTTCTATTACTTTTAAAAATTAGCAAAACTTAAAAGAACCATTTAAAATTATTATGTTTCTTTGTTCTTCACTTGATGTAACTGAAGTACCTAATAGTATCCACAACTAAAAATTTATTTCTCTGAACCAATGGCACTAATGTTGAAACTATTAACTTCTTTGTTCATTCAACTCGAAAACATTTGTAGTTATGGCAATCACATTTGTTTTACTAACTATTTATCTAGAACAAATATAAATTTGTACCAGATAATGAAAAAATGTGTTGAGGCTATAGCTACTAATATATAACTATATATATAACTATTGTAACGGAACCAAAGTACCGATTAGGCAACCAAATGTACTCGCAATAATTAAAACTAATAGACGAATGACATCATCTAGAAAAAATGATTTCTGCCAATATATCGGACCGGACCGTATTAAATCAGCGGACATCGGCATCCTATGGCTTCGCTATCATAGATGTCTCAGCATTCTCGCTACTTTTAATCTCTTGACAACTCATTTCAATATGATTGCTTCGAAACAAGAGGACCACTGTTCAAATAAGAACACGAACATAACACAGGTATTGTGCTTTTGTTCACTATTTTGCAACTCGCTTATAGATGATCTCATTGATGGAACGTTGAGCAAAACGAATCTGTTGGAGGGAATCTTAAGCCGAGTTTTCTTGATATTACCTGGTGCTTGTACCGGATAACCTCCTTGATGGAACGTTGAACGAAACGAGTCTGTTGGAGGAAGTCTGGGACCAAGCTCAGAAAATATTTAATCCTAGTCGAAGCTCACTTCTTGGCTAGCCCCTTGATGGGACGTTGAATGAAACGAGCCTGTTGGGGACATCTTGGAAGTGTAGTTTCGTTCAATTCCTAGGAATCACTAAAGGGAAATCTCCTTGATGGGACGTTGAGCGAAACGAGCCTGTTGGA
>JAWQRP010005803.1:0-10334 GCA_033557875.1 Quadriops clusia
AGAGAACCTATTAAATAAATCTAAACTATCTAACGTTACCTCAACTAACGCTGTACATTTCACATGTCTCATTTCGTTTTTTATAAAATCATTTGAAAATTCATTATTATTAAGAGTAGGAAACTCGATTGTCTCTTCTAATAACAAACGCGGATTCCACCATAATTCATAATTGTCCAAAAACTTCGCGCTGCAGCCTCTAGTCAACATATCAGCTGCGTTATTGATTGTAGTAACATGATGCCAATTTTCCGGTTGTGATAGCATTCTAATTTCTGAAATTCTGTTAGATAAGTATGTCTTCCATTTTTTTAGATTCACCGTTTATCCAGCACAAAACAATTGTTGAATCGCACCAATATTCACAAGAATCAATTTTCAATTTGATTTCATTCTTTACTCGATTCATAAGTTTTGCGAGAAGCAATGCACCACAAAGATCTAGGCGTGGCAGTGATACATTTTGCAATGGGACTACCCTAGATTTAGCACATAATAGTTTAACCGGCTGATTTCCAATTTCGTTTCTTGATTTTCCATACACACACGCTACATATGCTTTCAAAGATGCATAGCAAAATCCATGTAATTCTATTCTATTGGCGTCATTTACTAAAACAAATCTCGGAATTCTGATATTGTTAATGGACTGTAAATCGCGTACGCATTTTAGCCATTCGTTAATTAATTTTGAACCCAAGGGTTGATCCCAACTTAACTTGGATTTCCAAATTTCTTGCATAAAAATTTTAAACCGAATGTAAATTGGACCTAACAACCCCAAAGGATCGAACACAGTACATATTTTCGATAAAACCTCACGCTTCGTTATATGATTACTTACTTCATGTAATTGAACGCAATATTCTAGAGAATCCTTGCGCGGGTTCCAAAGTAAACATAATGTTTTATTTACTCCATCATTACCCAAATTTACTATATTTAGCGATTCAATGTCTGTAGTTTCAGAATTTAATAAATTACTATCGTTTGAAACCCATTTACGTAAATTAAATTTAGCTTGCCATAAGATATTTGAAATGGCGTTTTTTAATTCTTGCGCTTCGATAACGGAATTTGCACCCGAAAGTAAATCATCTTCGTAAAAATGATCACGAATTATTTCACTGACCTTTGGATTTATTGAAATGTTTTCCAACGAAAGTTGCTTTAAACATCGCGTTGCCAAATATGGCGAAGAAGTAAGACCATAGGTCACAGTATTTAGTTGGAAGCATCGTACCGATTCATTCACGTTTTTACGCCATAAAATTCTTTGAAATGCACGATCATCTTTGTTAACTCAAATCTGTCTATACATTTTCTCGACATCAGCATTTAAAACAATTCGATGTTTTCTGAATCTAATGAGGATATCAAACAATTCGCTTTGAACCTTTGGTCCCTTTAATTGTACACTCGGAGAAAAATTAAATGTCCGTTTTTTGTTGGCCGTGCATATCGTTGTGCTATTTTAGCCTATATTAGTACCCTGCTGCATTTATGGATCAAACTACGACCCTTCAGTACAAACGATATGCGCGGCCAACAAAAAACGGACATTTAATTTTTCTCCGAGTGTACATAGTTTACACTTAAACCACAAGTCGTTTTCGCGGAACCGTCAAAAACAGTACGTAATTTGGTAGTGAGACTCGATTCTCTCAAGACCGCATTATGTGGCAAATAGTAGTTTTGGCCCATCGTTTCATTTTCAATTATTTCTGACATATGTCCTAAGTTTTCGTATTCTTCCATAAACTCTACGTATTGACGTCTTAAACATAGAAGTGATTATTACTAATCCTTTTCTTGGCAGTTTTTTCTAACATCTTGAGGGTGATCTTGATAGTGCCTAGTGACTTTCGTTTAAATTATTGATTTCATTTTGTATTTCCTTCGCAAGATATTCTGCGAATACATATAACAAATAAAAAACATTTTTCGCAATGTTCGATTCAGCTTCATAACTTCGTTCAGTATCGTGAAGCAACTGTAAATTAAAATTGAAAAATTAATGCAGCAACAGTTTCGCGTACTTTCTTGTTTATGAAGTTAGGTGTGCGTGAATGTTTCAGAAATTTTATTCCTCTCCTCGGCGTGCTGATCAAGTAAATAGGTAGAGCCGAGGGTTTTCCCAACGCTAAATTTTATATAAGGAATTCAGAAATTTATTGTTGGGGCACGTAAAAGTTCACTTACTTTGCGGCGAAGTCAACGTATAAGAATCGCCGACGTTTTATTAAAGGTGCTTTTTTCATGTACATGAAAAAGTTAGAGCACCTTGGGACAGCACCGCGAACGTGCCTGGTCAAAAAACTTTTTCATTCTTTATATGAGACCTCAATGAGGGACGTGTATTTATAAATTATTAACTATTATAAATGCTCTGTGAGAATTCTTTGAAAATAATGCCACAAAGCAAGGTGTGCAAATAAATAGGCGGTTGTGTGCAAGAAGGGACATTGATATATGATTATTACGTCCAGAAGCCTTGAAAGGGTTAATAAAGCACATTGCGTATAAGGAGAGTAACAAACATCTTAATAAAGCAGTTGTTGAGATTCAATAGAATAACATCCATTATAGTTGGGAGTGTACAACAGATCCTCTAGACATCTCATCAAATACCAGTAACAATGCTTTAGTTCCGTAATAAGATTTTCGTTCTATTTTCATGTTTTTATCTTTCTTGGTTTGAAAATATGCTCAACATCTATCATAAATCTTGGAGAATTCGTCTAAATAGAACGAATCGCCGCGTTTCTTTTTATGGCTATTTTCCTAGACTGAGTGCCCAGGACTCACTGAGAAGAAGAAGGTGTTTAAAATATGTTTCCCCAGTTATCCATCGTGCACGATGGGTGTTAGACCACACATCTCTTACATTTACTTACATATACATAGGCTAAACTTATCATTTGAGCTGTAAAAGTATTTTAAATCCCATTATTTTCCTTAATTCCACAAATTATCTTCCTATGTATACAATTAAATACTTTTGGAGACCAATTTACAATTCAATCATGAACCCAAAGGTATTCTATTACTACGGAAACTGTTGTTGGCCATACCTTAACGTTTCAAGCAATCTCAATTCCATCAGTTCCTAAACTAACTAATACAATTTAACAAGTTAAATGTAGGAACGTCTTAAGCCTTGAGCGTACAGAGTCAAACTTTCAACAACTTAATTTATTTATTGCTCGGAGTTGAGGGCACCGCGGCTGGAAACATTTCTCATTATAAAGCGGACAGATGTTAATTCGAATGTTTGTTCTATTACAACTACATCTTACAGGTGATTTAACGTAATAACAACAAAGTGAATACCTAACTTGAATAAATACAGGCAACTATTTAATAAACCGCCCTCGGCTTCGCTTCGCTCGTTCACGCACCGGAAAATACGAAGTTGTACTAATAAATTCATCGCGAAATCCCGTTTAGCCGGTCTAGAATTCGAGACATTGTTTCCCGGATTGCCGCCGCCTGCCGAAACAAATTATAATTTTCGAACAATCCACTTTTGGTCCTCGAAAGAAATTAGCAGCGGTTGACTCCACTTCTCTGCTATTTGGAGCATCAAAATCGCTAACTGTGGGCATTGCATTAAATATTCATTAAAAGTTTCATTAGGATACATAAGATGATTACTAGAACTGGTTACCGTTTATTTCATTAGCACGACTCAAGAATTTTTCTACGAAGAAGCTTTTTGGCATGTACGCCTATAAGAGCGCAAAAAATGTATAATTGTACTAAGTATATATATATTTCTTGAAATATTTATTTATAAAATATAATAATAAGATTTTATTTTATAATTTGAATTAATTTTGTTTCAGGTATGTACATGCCGTGACGGTATTCCAATGTCGACCTCATTCAAACGAATATTACTGTAAGTTTACAAAACCATTCCTTATAACACATTTGGTGCCTTTGACGCAATTTGTTTTCCAAACTACTTAGCGGAAGTAAGCATTCCATTGCAGGCAATATTTATCTCGTTAAGATTATTTGTTTTATTTGGAACTAAGCACTGATATAATCAGATTCATGCGACGAAATCCTTTGTTTAGTTTAACAAGAGCTTCTGCATTGAATATGCAAACGCCTTAATTAATTTTCTGTCACCAGTGCTGAAATATTCAAGCTTCTGCGTCATTTGACAACTTGGTGTGCTTTTATTTTTAAAAATTCCCCATGAGAAAAGTCGGTACAACGGGAATCGTAGAAGTACGAGAAGTAATAAGTACACGAACTAATAAAGTATAGAGTGAATAAACACAAAAGCAAATACAAAAGACTGAATATAGGAGAATGTTGGCGGACAAAAGAAATGTATTAATAACTTTAATTAAAAGCGGAAATTGCTTTTATAAAATTGCCTGCAATAATTATATCCTAGTTATTATTGTGATACCATAAGTTAAAATTCACCAGTAATTAAACACCGGGCACACACACATACGTACAAACACACGCACACGCATACAAATACATTTTTTTTGGTACAAATTATTGTTGGTCTCCTGTCGATACAACGGAAAAGATGCGTTAAAAGCAGCTTTTGTGATGAAAGACCTAGGACCAATCAGCTGGATGACGTGCATAAAATAAAATTGTTTTCTCTTATCTCGCACCTATTAATCTCTTCATATTAATTAAATATGGAGGGAATTAAAACAGTTCCCACGGGGAGGTCATTTGTATCCTTCAGGAAGTCGTTTCATAAAATCAACCCAAATAAATTAGATATAACTTGCATAGTAAATTTAGTGCCTAATGAATGAAAAATGTCCTAAGTGCACCTATGTGTATCTGAGTTATCATCTTTATGAGGCGGTATTTTAATGAGACCTTTACCACTTTAACCTTATAGCGCGATCGTCAATAATTTACTTCAAAGCAAACAAAGTTATACTATCCTTCATGCTGCCAATGGAACGTTTACCTAGGCTTCATGTGCAATTTACCTATTAATTGTTTACTTAAACTCATTTATATTTACAATTCTGGAATGCATTCGCCTTCGTCAAGAATATAAATGCATGAGTTCATTACCGCGACTATTAATCAGTCTGTTATGATCTGTAGGGATGTATTAATGAAGCTATTTCCCACATTTGTTGTGTGTTGATGTCATCCAGAAGTAGACACTTTAATTGAACCGATGGTAAAACTGGACAATGATGAGTTGTCACTTGTTAGAAAACTAGCTGCTTTGTAGCTCTTACATTAGAGGAATTGAAAAAACGAAACAAAAAAGAAACTCTTTAGGAAAGAAAGCAATTTGTTTGCGCTGCGCTACTATAAATGGGAGTCCATTATAGAAGTTTCGTAATTTTAAGTATCAATTCCATTTTGTTTTAGGGCAAACATAATTATAATTGCATATAAATAGTACATCAGAGTCCTGAGCAGGTAATTCGTTCGTCCTACGTGCCTGGTTATGAAGAACCGGATCAATAATTCTTAGAGGCATAAAATGCGGTCTAATCCTAATGATGACTAGCTGATGAAACACTTCTCGACCATTAGTTCTAACCCACAGATAATTATATTCGCATATAGATAGAAAGGTAAAGAGCGACAACATAATTTAAGGTACTTAAATATAGTGCGGCGTGAAATGAGTAATCACAAGTTCTAGTACATCGCGTGCTAAAACTAACACTTTCTTCGAGTTTTTGCAGTAGTCTCCTCCGGAGATAATCATTTCCAGTATTTCTCTGAAGTCACACGAGAGTTTAACCTCTGCTCAAAAATTTAATAACTAGCTCTTCGTTATGCTAGTTACACACAAAGCTAGTCCTGGATCTACTTTCGTGTACTCGTGAGAAACTAGGAAATTCTAAATCGGTAGTTCTTCGTACAGGTATCATTTGGAGTTCGAAGAAGAGTGTCACGATTTTCGCTCAAGGTTTTTTTGAACATGCTTTCGGTGTTTGATCGTTTAATCGTGTGGAAGAGAGTGTGAGCGCGGTAAAAGTACTGAGCTCGCGTCTGATATTCTAGATTCCATAAAGTAAAACGTTTCAAAACTTTCATCGCAATTCTACAGGACGTAATCAAAGGTACAGTAAATAAAATCAAAGGAATAGGAATTCTATAATCGCCGATGGTAGGTAAGTGGTAAGGAGTGGTTAACATATTTAATTACGTTTATTGGAAATAATTACAGGTGTGTAAGCTGCAAGAGGTTTGCTTCTTTTTTTTCTTTATTTTTCCGCTTTAAGAGGTGTGCATTCTCATAAGCAGGTTCATATTATGAGGCTCATATTTAACGCACGCAGTTACGGTTTTCAATGTATGTAAAAGCGAGTCTGAGAACAATGGCTTCGTGTTCCATAACCCGATGGACAAAAAAGCTTGACCCAATATCTAATAAGCCCGAGGGAAGTTATATAACTGTAAAGATTGTTAACGAAGAAATGCAAAATGTCGTTTAGATCAAGCGGACACACCCGTCATTTGCAAATTGTATCAGTATTTTTACCACCAGTCACAGTGATACAACTAAATACGATACTGGTTTTCCTATATACGGTAATATCAATGATGCCTCTATGTTTCTTTGACCTTTTCCGGACCTAAACCATTAATCTTCCCCTCGACAGTTAAATATAGTGCTCGTATTATCATTTTAGCGAGATTACCCGGCGAACGTCGAACCACAAATTACAAATAGTGCAATTTCGTGAAAGTTTGCCAAAGATTAAATGGGGAATTTTAAAAGCTTCGCCCGTCTTCGTTACTCCTGCAGTCTTGGGATCCTGCAACGGAAATAAATAATAATTGTGTGTAAACCTTGTACGAGAAGACTGATTTTACTTAATAGATTTAATGTACCTAAAGTAATTTCCCACGGTTCAGCGAAGCGAACTGTACAAATACAAATAGTAATGTAAACATAACACGAATTTTACCCGATGTCCTAGGATATGTTAATGTCTAATGCTTGTCCCCGCAGTCAAACAGTTATCATGTAAAACGCACTTTGGGAACTAGGTTGGAACGTTAGCCATTATATCGCTCTTTTTGTGGTGTTTACTATAAAATTAAAACTCCATTGTACATCTAATTAAAACAAAAAGAAGTTGTGCAATTATTTCCTCGCGTCTCCTTTTAGAGCCCGAGTAGGTACAGGTCCAGTAATGTTCAACGATATGTTTATAATTGCACTATTGCTCTAATCTGGCCTTATGTCGGCGCAAGTCCATCTATGTTACTTGTACGTTGTTCTTGTATCTGATTCAACGACTGGTTTGACCTTCGCTAATGATTCTCTTTTTCGCACAAGCTCCAGTATATGGCATCTTTAGGTCGGTCTAAAAACTTAAACTGCGGAAGATGGCATACCGATAACGTTGCAATTAATTCATTGTTATTGCAATATATACAGAACTACGGTTTTTTCTGAGCGTAATATTCATTTGTTCACTATTGGCGGAGGCGCGCAGACGTTGTAAATGAAATTACTAATGTTACTACTTTTTGCCTATTCAGCGCATAAATTTTACAAAATGGGGCTCTATTAAACCGTCCCGATTACATACATAATCAAACGTAAAAACAGGAGAGAAGCAAAAATTTTGAAGCAATGTTCATGATGGGAATAATGAGAATGGCAACCGGAATGGGAATTTAAATATGGGAAACCATAAACCACTTTTTGTCGTTTCTTTGCCTAGCTGCACAAGAACAACTAGCGTTTAGATGCGATACCATTTGTAAAATGTGATAAATTCGCGCCATTACACCCCATTTATTTCAGCAAAGGAAAATTCATACTTCGAGAGCGAGAGTGATTTATCGGATATTCCGCAGATGCATCTGATTATTCCGCATGTGGTTCGCCTCTTAAAATTATTTATTGGCTGCGTGCTCGTTATTGGGATTCCAGCCCGATAAGACCTGTGTCGTTTTTAATTGAAGGTGTTTTCTTCGTATTGCAGCGCTCCGAACATGCGTTACACAACGTGAGCATATGGGTTGTACACGACGAACGTCTCGCTAATTCCTAGTTAGAAGTTATCTCCTCGCGCAAATTCTTCCAATTAAACGGCCCTCATTCAATTAATTAATCGATAATTAAAAGGTACTAATTCCCCGGAGATGACAAAGCGACTCCATATGCAAATAAGCCTTAATAAACTGCAATTTTTAACTTGCCTTATGTAGCGCACGTTCCGCTCTATAAATATTCCTGTTGGTGAGTACGTATTTAAATGCGATGAAATATGAGAGTAATACAAAGATGTGTCATTGAAGAACTTTATTAATTCGCCATGCATGTAACTATCTGCAGCTCGCCATTAGTCTCTATTAACATTTTTAGATCCGTAAAGCAGCGCTAATCGTATTCACTCTGATGAAATTGCTAATTAATTGCTCAAGCGGTCTTGAAATAATAAAGATATTTGGATGTATCATAAATTCAACAATATAATGAGAGTTTAATTAGTTTACGTTTCATAGTTTGCTTGTCCCTTTGTTGGGTGCGGGCCGTGAAAGACAATACGATTACGTGTTTTAGAAAAAGGATAATAGGTATGCAAAATTGTTTTTTTTTAATTTAAATGATACGTTTCTAAGTTATCAAATTATATGATATATGATACTTGTAATGAGTTAGGAATGGGCAAGAAAATAATGAAATTTTAATCAATTTAAGTTGTACTTGCAAGTCGTTGATATTTCTGAATGTTAATTTAAAACTCTAAGTTTATCTAACGCTTCAGTGCAATTGAATTTTAATTTGCTTCTGTAGAAATGTATTAGTTTTGTAGTTTTGAATTTCTATGGATTGTTCATTACGAGAATATTATTAAGATTAAAACAAAAACACATAAATTCTGTGGCAAATTTATTAATGCAGTAGAGGAAATTATTGAAATTTTAAATTTTTATGTAAAAAAAATCATTAAATTGGGGGACATGCAAACTATGTGAGTTTAAATGGATAATATGCATACCATATAAGCCCGGTTAATTCAAAAGGGAATCCCAATTATTCTTAAAGCAATCATATTCTACTTTTTCACTCCCCAAAATGTAATTAATAATATTTATTGTTAATTAGAAACTTCAAACATTTCTCATATTCAATTTAAATGACCAATTGATATTGAATCTGAACTATCTAATTTATCAAAGTGGTACTTTATATATTAGAGTATACGCGTAACAGCAGTCAATAAAAGGCCTATCTTTTTTAACGTCTATCAGTAAGGTCTTATCAATACTAATAAAACCCACTATTGCAGATATTTCTTCCATACATAAGTAAATAGGTTAATGAATCAATCGAAATCATCTGCTTAGAGATAAATTTTTATATTATCCAACAACGGACTTCTATGAATAGGTCGATATTATTGCAATGATCGGTTGATTTCATATACAAGAAGAATATTGAAGAAGTAGAATACTTTCATAGAGCTTAGTAAGCCTACAGTACTTTTTTATATTTAACTATCACCTTAAGGTAGTAATGTAAATGAGTCAAAGATGGAAATACATCGCATAGATCTTTCTTCATGAAAAACCAGCAACATTGTTACCATCAATTTTCTCGAGTAAAATAACCAACCATCCGACGGTTAAAGTAGCATAGCGGAGGGCAATAAATTATTTCACTGAATAAGCCGATGTTAACTAAACGCAATAATAACACATGTTCCGCAGTATCCCACAGACATCCCGAGAATGACTTCTGCCTGGAAATTATCTCAAGCGGGCAGCGTAAAATTTCAGGTGCATTTCATCCATCCGGTAGTCACATTGAGCTGTCTCTAGTGACACGCACGCGCTCATCTAGCCATACTTATGTGCGTCTGAGGGTTCACGAAAGCATTGTTGCTTGCTCCAGCTTCGCGGATGTTCCCAGCCTCGTCGATCTCTTCGGAATCGCACTGAGAAATTAACGACATCATACCGAGGATCGTTGAATTCTGATCAAGAGCGAAATTTATTGCTCTCTCGCAAGAAGAATTTTCCTCCGATGGTTAGGATCGAGGACATCTTGGTGAATGAATGCCAGGAATGAAACCATCAGATGATCACTGGATACTTTCGTCAAGTTGCTTTATCGCTTCTTCCTTTGTCCTAAGCAACCGACGACGACGTTTGTTTGGTTTCAGGTCTAAGTAATTGCCCTATACCTGCCCAATTGGCGGAGGCGCGCGGTCGATTATGCTTAACTAGTTAATGCCCGTGAAAAATCACGGGCAGCCATGTACACATATATTTATTACCATGTACACGTATACTTATTTCCATGTGCACATGTACATCTGACCATGTACACGTGTACATATTACCAT
>JAWQRP010005804.1:0-10332 GCA_033557875.1 Quadriops clusia
AAATTCCCGCGACGGGATAGATATACGTCGTCGTTGACGTTAGAGAAGGACACATGTCAATGTTTACAAATAAGTTTGTTTACTGGTCAGCCACCTTAAGGAATATTTCATGAAGTTAATTAGAGTTCTGATGTGTGAACAACTGCCATATTCTAATATTAGGCACTCTTCCCATTTGTTTATAAAGGAATTCATCTTTGTATGTAATGTTCATCCATTTCACAACACAACACTATAAAAAGTTTTATTTAATATTTAGATGTAAGATACTATAGTACATTTCTATCATAATATGTTATACAAATACTGTTATCTTAGAAACTGAAGATAAGCTCAGAATAGAGTCATATCCTGGAATATTTATTGCTTTAAACATTTTAAAGTTAAGGATGACTTGCAAATGTTGTATGTACTTGCAATGCACTAATAATAGCAAAAGTTAACTAAAGATATGAAATCATTCAGAATATTCTGACACAGTAGAATGTGCAGTTGGTATTCGTAGGATAATGCTATAATTACAAAAGGAAATCAATACACCCAGTAGTTTTCATTAATAATTTATTAAGTTTCATGTTTCACAATATTTCAAATCACATTAAGGTGCATATTGCATTACAAACTGGAATATTATATCAAATTGCTTTTTTATCTATATCCTACTTGTAATAATTATCATAGTAAAAATATATGTTTTTCAAACGTTTATAACATTAAATAATAACAAAAAATGATAGTGCTTCACATTTTATTTCTTGGTCAGTTGGTCAACGAGCTCCTTGAAAATCAAAACGTTCTTGCCGTTGGCTTCTTCATATCCTGGAGCAGTGGCCTTGACCTTTGCGTACCATCTTACCACATTAGGGTAATTGTTGAGGGGGAATCCCATTACATCGAAGGTAGAAATGGTTGCGACCAAACTGAGATCTGCGACGGTTAAATTGTTGCCAGCTGCGTACTCTGTGCTAGCTAGAAATGTATTCAAGAAGCCGACAGCATCTTCGATTTTAGAAAACTTGGCCGGATCGGCAGGAGCTCCTCCAAATAATATAGGATAGTAGTAATCACCAAATCTTGCATAAAGAGTCCCGATGTCGAAGTAAAGTCTCTGATCGACCAAAGCACGCTTCTTTGGGTCCTTGGGATAGAGGGTGTCATTTTTGCCATATTTGTCGGCCAGATACGTTATGATGGCCCTGCTTTCCCAAAGGGCAAATCCATTGTCATCCAAAGTTGGGATAGTGTGCTGGGGATTGAGCTGTAATAAAAGAAAGGTCTCGATTTTAAGTTGATAGAGGGTATTCCTTTCAAAGGAATTTCTTTTGTCTAAACAATTAACCACAAACCTATATAATGCACACAAAGATGTATAATTTGGAAGACCAAGGTCAGCTAGTTCCTCTTCTTGAAACTATTTGGCCTTGAACTTCACTATTCTATAATATAGGCAGTAGTACGAACCTTAATAAACTCTGCAGTTAAGTGCTCTCCTTTCATGATGTTTAGCTCCTTCAAATTCAAGTCAATTCCCACAGCTTTCGCAGCGAGAAGCACAGCCCTGCAGGGAGCACTTCCAACAGCACAGTACAAGTCGATAGGCATTTTTCTGCAACAATAAAAATTAGAATATTTATGTAAAAACATTTCGGAAGCACGAATCAATCTAACGAAGCATTAGGAATTTCTGATAGCTAAATTTTGCTGAATGACATAACACAAACCAAGCGAAAGTGGTTTTCCTACTTATACTTACATTTACTACTTACAAATTAAAAGTAAAAATACGCCTTCTAAGTGGTGACTATTAAATATTAAAGCAAATTATATTAATAGTTGTAGGTATGAATTAAAATGAATATGGGGAAAATGTTATGTGGGTTTTCCCGGTAGATGAATATGAATACATGTAGATAAAAGGCACAAGGTCGCCGATCGTTGTTTATTACATTTAGAAAATATGTGTCTCTCTGTAATTTAACGAAATAAGTTTAAAGAGAAAGTTGCGTTTCCGGCTTGAACTGTGAAAATCAATCTAGTTTTATTAAGGTCAATAACCTTTTCTTCAAAACTTGTGGTTCTTTTAGCGACGCACAATGCGCGAAAGTTTAATTAAATACTTTAAGACGAAAATAAGCAATTTTACATAAAAAGAAAGTTTTCATTTTTTTGAAGTGAATAATTACACACTATTTTTCATGCAATTTTTAATTACATATGCATAAAATAGATAAACCGTTTATTTAATCGTAACGCAAGAATATAAGTTACATTTTCTAAGTCAATTGCGTATATACCTACTTTATTGATTTCGAAAGTTCTTGCGAAGTTAACACACCTTCCCTTCGACAGAGTTAGAACACGACTGCAAGCCGGCCGGCTTTAGTTGAACAGCATAAACTATGGACATAATAATTAGGAATGCAATAAAAAATTTCCCCTCTATTCCCAGCAAAATTCCAATGTTACTCCTATAGATTTAAAAAACGACCTAGATTGGTGCATGTTTGTAATGTAAGTTGTTATGCAACATGAAAATGATGTTAAGTACAGGTACAGGTAAAGAAGGAAATGGATGGAACGCAACTTTTGCTATTCCTCCAGAGAGGGCAGCACTTACAGAAATGTTAATACTTGAACATAACATATTACTCTGCAGAATTATAAATAAACTAGACGGGAGCCCGATTTTTGCAAATCGGGTAATTCTAGAACGTGTACGATTCTCAATTGGACTCCTTCTCTTGCAAATATTTTTTTTAAGATTGTGGAACCACAGATAACCAGATAGCTCATCATATAGGGAAAAAGGTTGCGCTTTTGAGGCTGAAATGGCATCTTTTTGGGTATGTTCTGGCATCTTTTTTAAGATGGCGCTACGGGTCAAATTTAAACGTTTTATTTCTTAAAAACGGTATTGTATTTAGTTTTAGCAGGTTTTAACTTTTGAGACCAGCACGGCATAACATGATGCAAGATTTCATAGGCTTTCGGGAGTTATAATAAGACATGGAGAGTGGTAAAAGCATTGCATTTCTTACAGGCATAATTGGTTGTTTCTTTCTTCTTCTCCTTCTATTCTTTGAATTTTCTTGCAACTTAGGCAACCCTTCACATTTCTAATGAAAAGCATTAGATGAGCTATCTGGTTATCTGTGCTAATACTGTAGATTTGGTCCCATCTGATTCAAGTTAGCGATTTCCAATACTGATATTTTTCACAAAACAATTTTTATTCAAAAAAAAGGGAAAGTTTAGATGTGATCTAAACTGATATGTAAATACCTTCATAATATTAACAAATTTGTAATATCGGATTTATTATCTGTAGTGCTACTAATTTTATCGGTAAATTTATGATTGCCTGTTGCCTAGGAACGAAGAAGAGTGCAAATTTGACAACTATTGAAAACTTGACAAGCCGAAGGGCTAAAGGGTTTTCATTGTCAAATTTATAGGATAAGGAAAAAAATTCTAAATCTGCGCATAGAATGTCCTAGGTTACAATTTAGCTATCTTAATTACTTACTATTATTTGGAACAAGGAGATGACGACAAAGAGGAATTTGGTCTAAGAAATTTGGGATTGGAGTAGGATCTTTCGCGCAAACAAGAAAATAGGAATCCGTAATAAAAGAGCAAAACTAATGCATGCAAAAATAATTAAATGATGGATAAAGTAATTACTTTAAATGTTGCATTCAAAAAAACTTACTTATAATAAAAAATACGCGGAAGCGTCTTCTTGTTGATATGATGCTTCAGAAAACCGGAAGAGAAAACGCGCAAAACAAAAACATCTCGAAACCGGTAGTGACGTTATCCTATCCTATCTATAGAAAATTTTATATCATAAGCTACTTAAGTTATGCAATCAAAGTGCAACGTGTATTAGTGGTTGCCCAAGTGTAAAGAAAGAAAAATTATTCATTGATATAATAAGATATGATAATGCAGATGTGGTTATATATACCACAGATAATATACACTAACCAAGAGGTAACAGTGAATTTATCTATAAAATTAGTAGCACGAATGCAATTTATCAAGATTATTTTACATTTCTAATATATAGGTATACACATGCGCACAATAAATGAAACGATAAAGTATGTAACTAATATCTAACCACTCAGAGGTTCTTATTGTATGAGATGCAAAGTATAATACCATTGCAATAAAAATATTGAAAAAAAGAACAATAAGAAAATTCAGCATCAATTTGAATAAATAATCACTATTTACATTGATGAAATAAAAATAATAGAAGAAAGAAGTGTAAATGAAATTGAGAATTCAAATGATTTATAATAGTAATTATTAATACAACAAGCCATCATTTAAACTTACCTTTATCCCTCAAAACTGTCCACAACTCCCCCCCAAGGCAACTCTCCATAAGCATATACAGGTATTTCTTATCCTTAAACGTTTTGTACAACTTAACGATGAAATCACAGTTGGCCTCGCCCATGATCTCCTTCTCCGACATGATATGCTGCTGCTGCCGCGTCTCCACGATTTGGGATTTCTTCATTTGTTTCAGTGCATAGGAATTATTATTATCTCCTTCTATTTGTACTAGTTCTACCCTGCCGAAGCCGCCCACCCCTAGAGTTGCCAGAAGTCTCAACTTGTTCAGATTCACTTGCGCGAATTCTTCATTGATTCTGGAAAAGACGAAACAGATTAGTTTAAAAATTAATTTGTTTGTTTAACTAAAATAGATTGAAACAAATTAGGAAAATATCGGCTAAAGGGACGTCCTGGTATTTTCTGTTTTCACAGGGGAAAAAGTACATAATGGTAAAAAATTAAATAATGTCATTTCTACGTCATTGCACTTTGTAAGGGAATAATAAAACTAAAGCAGTGACATTGATTTAATGGAAAATGTAGTCTGTTGTGCACATATTTCGTATTGACAAGAAAAAAGTAATGGGTTACCTTCTCTGAAGTTTCTGGTCGCTTACGCAATAAAGCAAAATATTAAATATTTTAAGCATAGCTCTATGTTTTATCACATATATATGGATTTATAATCTTGAAGAAAGTGTTTTTGTGTTGTCGACTTACTTCAACTTAATTGCGGCATAAGTGAATAGCTGACATCTTTTCATTTCTATTGAAATTCGAAGACGATCGCCCCTGTCAGGTTTCTGTCGAGTAGCGTATTTCAACTTGTGTGACGCAAACTAAAATGATGTTTTTGTTTCCCGATAGATCGCTTAACGTAGGGATCCCCCACAAATGAATTGAGCGGAAATTAATTCGTCGAATCGCTTTGAATGATTTTAGGTTTAGAAACGTTACGCGTAAATTAATGAAGAGCATATATTAATGAACATATTAATGAAGAGCATAAATTAATGAAGAGTATAAATTGATGAAGATATTAATAAAGAGCATAAATTAATGAATAGTATATATTAATGAAGAACCTAAATTAATGAAAAGTCTAAATGAATGAAGAGCCTAAATGAATGAAGTGCCTAAATGAATGAAGAGCCAAAATTAATGAAGAGTCTAAATGAATGAAGTATCTAAATGGATGAAGAGCCTAAATGAATGAAGAGCCAAAATGAATGAAGAGTCTAAATGAATGAAGTATCTAAATGGATGAAGAGCCTAAATGAATGAAGAGCCAAAATGAATGAAGTGCCTAAATGAATGAAGAGCCAAAATGAATGAAGAGTCTAAATGAATGAAGTATCTAAATGAATGAAGAGACTAAATGAATGAAGAGCCTAAATTTATGAAGAGCCTAAATTAATGAAGAGCGTAAATTAACCCAAAGGCGAAATTTAGAATGTTAAAGTTGAAACTTACCTACTCCTAAACGCAATAGCGTCCTCTCTAAAAAAGAAATAAAAAACAAATCGTTCAATAAAAGTTTGGTGTCAGTGAACATTCACGAGCGGACGGACAAAGACAAAACATTTTGCACCGAATTTAGCACATTTACAACCGAGCATTATTTCTTTTTTACAGAAGTTCTATCCTTAGGCCCTTGAATTTAAATCAGAGAAAACTGATGAAAATGTCGATAAAACAATAAGAAAGCTGAGGACTAGCATGATGATGAATAAGAGTAGGTAATGTTATGAAAATTGCTTAGTCGTTTAAATTTTTCACAGTTTGGATTAATGAAAGTTTGGATCATTCACAGTTTGGATTAATGAAACTTTGGATTATTGCAACATACCCTCGGTACCAAGTGTACCAGCTGCCTAGAATTTCCTTAATTTGGCTCCATACATACCAATGGAAGTAATAATAAAGCTGGAATATGTTAGGGAGCAACATGGTGTTGACAGTAGAGAACGATAAAACATGTGGAGCTTAGCGAAGTGATCGGTTCTCTAACCGGGAGCATTGCCAATAATTTCAGGTAGCTGAATAAAGGAGAAATTGGCAAAGATTTTATTTTGCTCTTGGCCCTGGGAACTGGTCTCGGAACAACGCCACAATAAAGACACTAAACTCTACTGCTTATACTGATTTATTTTTAAACCCATTATTTTCGTTTATTACATTGGCTTTACGTAACGTTAAACATTAGGAATCTGAGCATAGGATATGTCTAGTGATCATGATTTGCTTATTTTCATCGTTATTTAGATACTCTAATTTATTAATTATTTGGAATATATAATTTGTACATTTAAAAAAAATCAATTGAAATTATAAGTTTAAAGAATACAACAAATTACGATTCATTTTCAGTTGTTTTACGGACATATGTACATACCTGTTTTTCCGCAGAGATTTGAACCACCGTTTTAGTAAATTTTCTCGCATTATTGTTTCTATTATTATTCTTTCTATTATTATTCTTTCTATTATTATTCTTTCTGATATTACTTTTTCTATTATTATTCTTTCTGTTATTATTTTTTCTATTATTATTCTTTCTGTTATTATTTTTTCTATTATTAGTATTTATTTTAATAATTTCACGTAATTACGGTTTTCTTTAACGATTTAAAAAGAAAACTCTGCAGCTATGGAGAAGAAGCACCGACTGCCTTAAGCGTGAATTAAGACAGGTAGATTCCATTGTCGTCACCATTTTTTGCACTATATGCACAGCAAAAGTTTCCTTGGCCATGGTTAGAAGCGAACTGAATTGATAAGCAGAATAACATCAGCTTTTTCGTCCTTGGATGTTTTTATATTATTTTTTTTCCTATTATATTTTTCCTATTATATTTTTTCCTATTATATTTTTTCCTATTATATTTCTTCCTATTATATTTTTTCCTGTTGTATTTTTTCCTATATTACTTTTTGTTATTATGTTTTATTATTACACTCGATTTTATTGTCACTCTTCGTCCAGCAATTCTAAAAATATGCTGACTATCATAAACAAGTGTAATTGCCCTGTTATATCACTGATTGTGAGAATAAATAACAAGTGGTTTATACGTACCAACCAGATGGTCCACTATGGTAAGCACAACAATAAAGACAAAGTGTTCAGTATGGTGACTAATCAACGTAATGAAGAATCTATGTATTTACACAGTGTGGTATTTATGATTAGACCATAAAAGGTCGAATTGTCATACCAAGAATCTGTGTCTCGCTACATAGTTAACTAGATTGTTTGTGTAAATTAGTAAATGACAAGTTTTTTCCATATTAAATTAAGGAATTATGATTTTTTACTGATTTGTCAGGACGTGACTAATTTTGGTTTCCTGACCAAAGAACAAGTAATTTATTTTGTCCACACATTATTCATTCCTTCGAAGCATTTGTTTTTAATGAACAAGTAGTACAAATAAAGCCCCCTTTGTCTTGTGTCACTAATAATTAAGAATGTAAATCCACTACCAAATGAGGAGCCGCCAGCAGATGATCCCAAATTATTATTGTTATAATTCCTTTGTACTTACCGCAGTCGATCAGCATTTTCATCTTTGTATCTCGTTCTGATCTCGTCGAGGCTAGTTATGTGTTGGTCGAAGGTGTCTTTGTCGATCGTGAGGCAGGTCACACCTTCTGGATCATCACAGATAATGTTTGCTGTTCGGAGGTCGTCTCTGGAAAGTGAAAGTTAGTTTAATTTCATTGAACTTTATTAATTAAATGTAAATAATGGCAGTAGGAAATAGATTAAAATCAAGTGTATTAATATAGTAGGTGTATTAAAAGCAGCTGGATTAAAAGCAGTTGGACTAAAAGCAATTGAATCAAAAGCAATTGAATTAAAAGCAATTAAATTAAAAGTAAATAAATTAAAAGCAAATAAATGAAAAGTAAATGAATGAAAAGTAAATGAATTAAAAGTAAATGAATTAAAAGTAAATGAATTAAAAGTAAATGAATTAAAAGTAAATGAATTAAAAGTAAATGAATTAAATGTAAATGAATTAAAAGTAAATGAATTAAATGCAATTGATTTAAAAGCAAATGAATTTAAAGTAAGTACATATATTATGTAGAAATAGAGAAGGCAGACCCTACTTGACTTAGCACTTTCACATACTTGCACATGTTCTCGCATACAACTTTAATTATTATCGAATGACTAACACAGTACATTAATTATTTACACTCATTAACTAGATATGATTATTAGTATGTAGGCGATTCTTTCTTGGTGTTAGGATCAATTAGAACTGATTATTCAGGGGCACTTCATTTTTATAGTTTAGTTAGTTAGTTCGTAGTTTAATGTAGTTTAGATATTTAGTTACTGGTTTAATGTAGTTTAGTTAGTTTAATTAAGGAAAGCTTACCCTTGCAAAGCCTTTTCTCCGAAGAAGTCTCCTTTCACGAGCTTTCGAATGAACTTTTCTTCGGTGGAGTTTTGTTGCTTTATCGTCACTTTAACACAGCCGCTGCTGATTATGAAGAAGGTGTCACCTCTTGCTCCTTGTCTGACAATATAGTCGCCATGTTGGTACGAGGTTTCTTCTAGGGAATCGGATATTTTGATGAGGGTGTCGTCGGGTAGCTTTTGGAATATCGGTACACTGAAAAAAAAAATACAATAATAAATAAAATTATACAATAATAAATAAAATAATACAATAATAAATAAAATAATACAATAATAAATAAAATAATACAATAATAAATAAAATAATATCTAATAGATTAAATAATATCTAATAAATTAAATCAAAACCACGATTAATTTTAATTACTTTAGAGTGTTTCATGGATTATTAATTGAGATTCTCACTCACCTCTTGAGGAACTCTGTGTACTCTTGCTGCCGATGAAGGCCAGTTCTCATCATAATCGTCTGGAAGCATTGTCGTTCGATGGCCCATAATTTGCAATCGGAAGCAGCTTTGATGGTGGCAGTTCTCTTGCAGTTGTATAATATAGCCAATTCTCCCAACACTTTCCCAGGTTGAAGAAGGCTCAGGTACTTGTTTTCTCTAGATACTTCTACTCGACCCTCTGGAAAGAAACAAAAACAGAACATTAGGACTTCTTAACACAAAAGTGAATATTAGGAAAATACATAAAAAAATGCATTTAAACCGCCTTAATTCTTTTCAATGTTAAAGAAAGGTACGAATATTCTTTTCAACATGTTTAATACCTATATACCATGTAATATCATGTAATATTTAAATACTGTATTATTTAAAGAATAGTTGTAGATGTTAAGGTGCGTCATTCCGCAGGAAGAAAAGCATTAAAACAAGGCTGGAATTTGTGTTATCGCGATTCGATGCCGCCGAGCCTTAAGAGATAATCCATGTAACTGCTAATTGTGCAAAGTTGGCGCTATTGTTGCAAAAGCGGAAACCATAAGCGCGTACATCCGGTCTCTCGCATCTCTGCGACTTGGACAGAAATAGCACAGTTATCTTCGGTATTAGTATTGAGTTTGGATGAAGACAAACTCCATTTATCGCATAACGGGGAAGACCCTGAGATCCTTTGATCCTATCTACCATATAATCCGATTTGATCAGGAACTGTACCGTTTTGTCGCCATCCGCATCCGCTGCACACTATTCATTAATATTAATAGTTATTTATTTACCATCTATATATGTACAATAGCGGTCTTAAGTATTTTAATCCTGAACTTGAAATGCGTTAAAATTGGATGGAATCATATTGTCTTATTATTATCTTGTTATTATTGTCTTATTTATCTTTTTTGTATTTTTGAATTACGAAGAATCAAAGTTATGAAGAATCAAAGTTATGACCCAGCCTGCACTGAACGGTTCAGTTCACGTTTCTCCTTTGCAAGTTTAAAGAATCAGAGGATATGTAAACAATTGTTGTAAAATTTACATACCCTTTATGTGCATAGTAAAAACGTAATCAGTGGATACATAAATGAAATGTAAA